>JASFAX010007190.1:0-27126 GCA_030737875.1 Allium sativum | reverse complement strand
CGGACAAATCTTTACTTTTGATACACCTCATCTCGAGTGCCACGTCAGCCACCATTTTCGAGGATACTATTAATCAACAGTAGATCGGGTCCCACCACCGCAACTACTTCCAATGGTCAGGCTCCACGGGTCCAAGCTCCGTAAAAAGGTAAGCCACGTGGCTTCCCGCTCAGCCCATTTCTTCACCTTTAAATACCTCCAAACTCAAAGAGGAAAAGGCCTCTTCACAGACGCTCTTATCTCCATTTAAGACTTTCGATTCTAAGCTCTCCACACGGCTAACTCCCAAAATAGCCAACTCCCCTTTTTTCTTCAAATAGAAAAAGTGTTGTACTTGTAATCAAAAGAAAATCGATACAGATAAAGTTGACATAGGCACCATCTTTGTCGAACCACTATAAAATTCTTGCATGTTCCCCATTTTCTTTACTTTATTGAATTTTGTGATTGTTATTCGTGTGTTCTTCACACGATTGGGGGTTGACTGTCACTAGTGACCAACTTTTGATGTCAACACTTTGGCGCTCCAGGTAGGGGTCGAACCTACGACCTTCAGCAAGTTCTGACCCGTGGCAAACAAGCGGAAGAAAGATGCAACATCTTCCTGTCCTGGAAACACTCCACCTTTGTTAAGGTCACTGACAAAGGGAATGCATTAACTTTAGTGGAGCGTCATAAGTGTATAGAACAGATAAATTACAAAATAGACAAAATTTGAACAGCGGAAAATAAATAAAACTTTACTTTATTGATAAAACAACAGCTTGGTAAAACAGCTTATACAAAGATTGTTTTCCTGCACCAAAACACCAATACCCATTACAACAAAGCATCTGTCTTGTTTAACAAAATAAAGAAGTATGAAATGGCAATGATATTCCCCAATAAAGCATGATCCAGCCATAGCAATGGAAAAGAGAGTCCAAAGCAATACATCATCTATCTTCGAGCTTGGAAAGAAAACTGAGCTAAGTGGTAATATTCCCTCCCTGTGAACCCCCCGAGGAGGGGGGGAGGGACGGAAGAAAAGAGAGCAAAACAAAACAGAGTCAGACATAAAGCCTTGTAAGTCCAGTGATTATTCAACATATAAACAGGTAAAAGGATCATGACATGAATAAACTAGATACTAGACCATAACCATGATAATAAGCATAGCAAGACAACAAATGATGATTGCTAGATATGACAAGGTAAGATACACTGAATGCGCTTCAATTCTTTCTTTGATTTCCTATTTTCTCTACACCACCCAACTAGCATTCTAACTAGTGTCTTTTATAGAACGATTTGTATTCCCTACTAGTGTACCAACTAGTATCTTGTGAAAAAGGATCTGTATCCCTACTAATGTCCCAACTAGTATCCTGTGTTATAAAATAAGGTGATCCCAACCCCGCAATTGTGGTAGCCTTCAGGTGTACATCTAGTATGAGGATCTTACCTCAACCAGCCTAATTGCCATGAAGAGTTAGATGTACCTTTACTACCCTATCGATCGGCCCCTACTTGTATTAACATTCCTTGTGTCTGTGTCGATCGCCCTCTCTTGCGTGTAGATACCATGTGCCGGTCCCACCATAAGGTGTATCAATCCCTATGATAGCAAACCGACACAAATTCTAGATGCACAGTGTACACAACTGATGCCCAGTGCCTGCTTTTCAACTCCGGAGCACGTGCACGCCTATATTCCGTCGGAACTACATTGTTGCACCCCCTGTTGCTACTTTGACAGCTTATAATTAGCCCAGTAATCGTGCCTTACCCTGCCTAGTTTCAGGGTACTGTGATACATCTATGTGGGTTACTGCTGAAATAGGTCCCCGTTACTAGGGTTTCTAGGGTCTATTCGTATACCCCCCAAATTGGCTAAGTGTTATCCATCCATTCAAGTTAACTTAACCCATCCACCAGCCATGTCATGTTGATTAAGTGTTTCTTATTAACTTAACCCTTCTCATTCATCATGTTGTAATTTGTTAAGTGTTTTCTATTAACTTAACCCTGTTCATTCATCATATTATATTGGTTAAGTATTTCCCATTAACTTAACCCCACTCGTTCATTGGTTAAGTGTTAACTTAACCCTACCACTGGTCATGTTACATTGGTTAAGTGTTGCGCTCTTGTGTTACTTAACCCTACCACTTGTCATGTTACGTTGGTTAAGTGTTGCCCTCTTGTGTTACTTAACCCTATCACACATCATGTTATATTGGTTAAGTGTTTCTCTCTTGTGTTACTTAACCCTACCACTTGTCTTGTTACATTGGTTAAGTGTTGCCCTCTTATTTTACCTAACCCTATCACACAACATGTTATATTGGTTAAGTGTTGCTTTGATTAACTTAACCCTACCATTCTTAGCCTGTCTATTTCTTAGCTTTAATTTATTCATTAAAGCACCAACCTCTCACATTAGATCTATATTGTTGCGGTCACTGGATGTGCCGGGCGGTTCCAGGCAGTCTTACACCGCAACTCAATCTAACCTCGGGTTTTTGGGCTTAAATGCGCTAACCTCTCACATCAGATCTATATTGTTGCGGTCGCTGGATGTGCCGGGCGGTTCCGGGCAGTCTTACACCGCAACTCAATCTAACCTCGAGTTAGGCATGTTCATCTTTAGCCAATTTACATATTTTTCATATGTGTCCAAATCTATGCGTCAAATTTTCCACAAGTCTAGTAAATACAAGTTTATGCCACATTCCCATGCTATGCCCAAAATTTACTCAATTAAATTATATCCAATTTTCCTCGCGTTATAATCACATGTAGAACAAGATTCAATCTAAGTTCCAAATGAACTTAGTATTCACAAATGCAAGTAAAAAGGGGAAAAATAGAGAAGGAGCATAGGAATTTACATAAGGAAAAATAGGCATGTGAAGATGAATTCAGGAATCATGTTTCAATGTTGTACATTAATAATATGTGTAGACATGCTAAGCAATTTACACCATAGGTATAAAGATTAAATAGAATTTGACTTAAGAGAATCACTAATTTTCATGTACAACATGATAAGCCCCATTATAAAAATCAAAATAGTCTCATAGGCATAGGATGTAAAGCATGATAGGTAATAGGTTCCATTATGTCAATCCAACAGTCTCATAGGCATGATAGGTTCTATTATGTCAGTCTAACAGTCTCATAGGCATGATAGGTTCTATTACGTCAGTCCAATAGTCTTATAGGCATGATAGGTGTCATTACATCAATCTCAATAGTCACATAGGCATAAGCAATTTAGATTTGACAAAAGGATAGGCACGAATCAGAATTAGGCATCGTTCTAGATCCGATTATTACAGTCACGATTTCTATTAGATGTTTAAATCTAAATAATTATTAAACTTACAGAAAAAGGACGGATCTTGTATTCTGGGATCTGATTTCTGAATTTGAAAAGCTATCCTTTGATGTAGACGTTTGATTCTCTAGTTTGTATTTTGTTTGGAGCTTTCCAACTTGATTTCTAATTTGGAGAAGATGGAGGCTAGGCTAACTTAGGCATGGACAGCATGACGGATTCATTGTGTGGTCTAGGGTTGAGGTTCGGGGTGCTTATATAGAAGTCTAGGTTTAATTCTAGCATCTAGATTAGTCTAGGAGAAATCAGAGCCATCAAACTAAAGAGATGTGTCAACCAGCCAACCATAGCACGACACATAAGCCCTAATACCTCAGAAATTAGCCATTAGCCAATCAGAGAAGGCCACATCAGCTTAGGACTACAGAAATTCGTCACAGGAAGCAGATCTCAAAAAGGGTCGACACCATACGAGGGGGTCGACACCTATGTCAATCCCGTATAGGGGGGTCGACACCTATGTCGACTCCCCTTGGGGGGGGGTCACAAGGGGAGTCGACACCCTGAGCGGGAAATTTCTCGCTCAGCCTGTTCTGTCTGAATTTTGAATTTTGAACTGCTTTTTGATTTTAATTATTATTTTCTGTTTATTCTTGAAATCTTCTGAACTCCATAACTTCTTCATACAGAGCCCGATTCACGCAAACTCGGACTCTATCTCAAGAAGAATTCCGAGACGAACGCAATGGCGCAACCCGTTTTACTTAATTCTGATATTTAAAATTAAGTGTTCTTAGATTTGTTAATTTTAATATTCACAGAAAATACGGGGTGTTACATGTCCCATGAACATTGATGCAGCCGAGACAAACGTTGCAAAGGCAAGTCAAGAAGCCACCTCTCATGAAGACGTGTCCCGATATATTACCCGGGATAACATGGATAAGATTATGGCCAAGTTCAGAGTCCAGATGACATCTCAGGGTAAACTCCTCGAGCGACAATAACAGTTGATGGATCACCTTCTCGCTCGGATGGAAAAGGGATTTAACGCTTCAACATCAATTCCTCCACCGGGCGAGGCTGGGGAAGTAACCGATCTTCGATCTGTACAAATGCAAGCCGTATATTAAATCACACCTTTGCTTCCTCCTGGTTCAGCTCCATATCCTGACTGATCTCAGCCAGGAGCATCGCTTCCAACGACTAGCGCAGCTACAACTGTAGATTCACAGAAGGCTCGCGATCAAGATCTTGGTCATTCGACTGTATTACCTCCACTATGGGGATCAGCTCGACCCCCCGGACCACTCCAGCAACCGCTGGGCCCATCAGAATAAATGCCATTCCCATTACAACCCATCATCTTACAACAGACTCGTCTTATGCCGCCTCTCCTTCAACTAAGAGCTGGTGAAGCCTTCCCTTAAAACCAGGGAGACCACTCTACCATACCGGTTCTCACCATGGTAGAGAAAAATACTACCATATATCCTTCTAACATCGCTTCGGGAAGGGGTACCAGGGAGCCCCGAACATCACATGCTATGCTGGGTCAGTCCGGACCTTCCATCGTGGGTATGGCTCAGACCAATTCTCATCAGGTTCAAGAGGCGCCAGCCTGCCCAGAACCAACAACTGCGATAGATCCTTTCCCTCACCGTCACTCAACTCTAGGAGGTCGAGCCTAACCAGCGGCCACCCTTTTGAGCATGCTTTCATTGGACCCTGGTACTGGAGCTTTCCCGAATGTAGAGCTGGATTAATGGCAGCGACTCCTCGGAGATGGAAGCCACTTTGCAAGCATCATCCGATGCTTCAATCGGGGCACTTGTTCTCTGCAGGATATAGAAAATATCCATCGTAGCCCCTTCACCAGAGAAATCAGAAACTCCTGCAATCCTCCGGACTTTAAGTTTCCAGTCATTGAGCCCTGCAATGGGCAGATCGACCCGGCTATCCACCTCATGCGATACATGCGCCATATGGAAGTACTCAGGCATCGACTAATGTTATGGCCAAGTGCTTCCCGCTCATTCTCACAGATATAGCCAGCATGTGGTTTCGATAGCTAACAATGGAGTCGATCAGCAGCTGGAACACGTTGGTCACCTGCTTCATCAAGCAGTTCAAAGTTCACATCTCCCAACCAAAAAATGTCATGTTCCTGACCTCCATCAAGCAATGACCGGAAAGACACTTCGGTCTTTCCTCGAAAGATTCAACATGACCGTAAAATTAGTCGATCGACCCAAGCCATCGATGGTGCTTATGGCCGCCATCGCAGGCGTCCAGAACCGATCAGAATTCTCAATTTCTTTGACCATAGATCCCCCCAAGGATATCGAAATTTTCTATGCAGAGACCGAGTGGTTCCTCTGACAAGAAGATGCCGGCATTGAGATGGAGAGCCTCGAGGTCCTTACCACCAAACAAGGAGGTCCATCCAATACCAATGGCCAGAGTAAAGGATGTGGAAAGGCCTTAGGAAATAATGAACGCAATGTACGAAACTGGAGAGAAAACAAGTACAACCAATATATTGAGCTAAATTCTTCCCCGCTCGACATTTACTTTGATGTACGAGGATCTCAAGCTTTCCCAAAACCTCCTCGAAGAGAGCCGACCTAGAAAGAGCTTGATTCAGGAAAGCACTACATGATTCACAACATAGTCGGTCACAGTAACAATGAATGCAAGCACTTATGCGATCTCATCGAGGATAGGGTCGGGCAAGGAGAACTTCCCGAGTACGTCAAGAAAAACACACCGGCCATGCCGCCATAATCTTATGCCTAAGCTCCTAGGGTCATTCCTTGAGCTCCAAGAAACATAAAGGACCTTGAGCTCAGCACTCGCGACATCATCATCAATTAATAAGATATAGATTTCTTATTTTCAATATATTTATATTTCTTTCAGTAAAAGGGATATGTTGATTTA
Organism: Allium sativum; assembly: GCA_030737875.1. Classification (NCBI taxonomy): domain Eukaryota; kingdom Viridiplantae; phylum Streptophyta; class Magnoliopsida; order Asparagales; family Amaryllidaceae; genus Allium; species Allium sativum. The sequence continues at coordinate 20,861 of JASFAX010007190.1, read as the reverse complement.
CACATGTACGGGGTTAGGATTTAGCTCCTAGGAATGCTCTGGAATCGACCATTGTGTTCTTAAATTTTTTTCCATTTCCTTGTAATGGTTCTTTAGTAACAATAAACACTCTTTTGCAAACATGGATTATGTTTGAATGATTTAAGTCGAGCATGATTGACGCTCACTAACCCGAATATGGTCAGTGCTAAGCCATCGTCTGTAACACATGATCAAAGTCTGCCAGCATAACTTAACGTACTCCTTGAGCCAAGTATAGTAGAACTATCCTAAGCCAAGTATGGACCATACTCGCCCCTTCTCCAAACTAAGTGCACTCTCCACTTGTTGAACTTCACAAAATGATCCTACATAAGTCAAGCATAATTAACACTTGTCATAAGCCGAGTATGGAAAATACTCGCCATCCCCGTAAGCCGAGTATGGAAGATACTTGCCATCTCTGTAAGACGAGTATGGATGATACTCACCATCTCTGTAAGCCGAGAATGGATAATACTCACCACCCTTCAAAGCCAAGTGTAATTGCTGCTCGCCCATATCTTCAAGCCGAGTATGGTTAATACTCGCCCATTCAAGACCAAATCCTTCTCTAGACCGAGAGTGGCCTATACGATCTCTACAGTGTTGAATCTCACGACCAAAGTTAACAATTACTTTCTCGGCCTTAATATGGTTCTCGATGATTGTCGGTTTTCTAACCTTAATACGATCCACTTCGATTATTGATTTTCTAGTCTTAATACAACCACCAGGATCGTCGGACTTCTGGCCTTAATATGGTTCAGCGTAACCATCGCTACTCGCAAATTGAACTTTTATATAAGGTTCAGAACACACCTCCTTTACCACGAAAGATGTATTATGAAGGGGAAAGTCTTGACCAACTTTTTGGCAAAAGCCGTCGCAGTTTAATGGATCGAAGCCTAATGTCACGAAGCTCACTTTTCAGTGTTGGTCGGTCAACCGATAGAACGACCTATACTTTAGAAAGTCCAAAAAGGATTTGGCCCGAGCTAGTTTTCTTCAAGCAACGACATCTCGTGCCCTGGCATAATCAATCTCCGAGATTGACCGAGTCAAGCACTTCCTTAAAATTCGGATCGACTAGATATCTCCGAATCTACATGGAAATATCCAGCTGATTCATTCAATACTCGGCTCGGTTCTCAAGGCATTAAAGGCGGTCAACCACTTGTGGACAAAGCCCTACTTGTGATACACCTCATCTCGAGTTCCATGTAAACCACCATTTTCGAGGATACTATTAATCAACAGTAGACCGACTCCCACCGCCACAACTACTTCCAATGGTCAGGCTCCACGTGTCCAAGCTCCGCAAAAAAGGCAAGCTACGTAGCTGCCCACTCAGGCCATTTCTTTACCTTTAAATACCTCCAAACTCAAAGAGGAAAAGGACTCTTCATAGGCGCTCTTATCTCCACTTAAGACTTTCAATTCTAAGCTTTCCACACGGCTAACTCCCAAAATAGACCACTCCCCTTCTTTCTTCAAATAGAAAAAGTGTTGTACTTGTTATCAAAAGAAAATCAATATAGATAAAGTGGACATAGGCACCATCTTTACCGAACCACTATAAAAAGTCTTGTTGTTCCCCGTTTTCTTTACTTTATTGCATTTTGTGATTGTTTTTCGTGTGCTCTTCACACGATTGGGGTTTGATTGTCACTAGTGACCGACTTTTGATGTCAACACTTTAGCATGCCAAGTAGGGGTCAAACCTATAATCTTTAGCAAGTTCCAACCTGTGGCAAACAAGCGGAAGAAAGATGCAACATCTTCCCATCCTACGAATGTTGATGTAGCCTAGACAAATGCTGCAGAGGCAAGTCAGGAAGCCTCCTATCATGAAGATGTGTCCCGATATATTGCCGGGACGGCATGAGATTATTGTCGAGTTAGAAGGCTAGATGAAATCTTAGGGTAAACTCCTCGAACAGCAACAACAGTTGATGGATCACCTTCTCGCTCGGATGGAAAAGGGATTTAATGCTTCAACATCAATTCCTTCACCGGGCGAGGCTAGGGCAGTAACTGATCTTCGATCTGCACAAATGCAAGCCGCAGATCAAATCACACCTTTGCCTCTCCTGGCCCGGCTTCGCCTACCGACCGATCTCAGCCAGGAGAATCGCTTCCAGCGACCTGCGCAGCCACAACTGCAGATTCACAGGAGGCCCACGATCAAGATCTAGGTCGTTGGACCATATTACGTCCACTCTGGGGATTAATACGACCCCCAAACCACTCGAGCAACCGCTGGGCCCATCAGAATTAAGGCCATTCTCGTTACGACCCAGCATCTTATAGCAGACTGGTCTTATGCCGCCTCTCCTTCAACCAAGAGTTGGCGGAGCCTGCCCTTCGAACCAGGGAGACCACTCAACCATACCAATTCTCACCATGGCAGAGGAAAATTCTACCATAGATCCTTCTATCATCGCTTCGGGTAGGGGCACCAGGGAGCCCAGAACATCACACTCTGTGCTGGATCAGCCCGGACCTTCCATCGTGGACATGGCTCAAACCAATTCTTATCAGGTTCAAGAGGCACCTGTCTTCCTAGAACCAACAACCGTGATGGACCCCCCCCCCCCTCAACTTCACTTAAATCTCAGAGGTCGAGCCCAACCAGCGGCCATCCTTCCGAGCATGCTTTCATTGGACCCTAGTGCTGGAGCTTTTCCGAATGAAGAGCTGGATTAATGGCAGCGACCCCTCGGAGATGGAAGCCAACTTGCAAGCATCATCTGATGCTTCACCCGGGGCACATCTTCTCAGCAGGATATAGACAATATCCATCGCAGCCCCTTCACTAGAGAAATTAGAAACTCCCGCAATCCTCCGGACTTTAGGTTTCCATCCATTGAGCCATACAATGGTCGGACCGACACGATCATCCACCTCATGCGATACATGCGCCATATGGAAGTACTCTTTGCATTGACTAATGATATGGCCAAGTGCTTCTTGCTCTTTCTCATAAATATAACAAAAATGGGTTTTCGGCAGCTAACAACGTAGTCGATCAGCAGCTGGAACATGCTGGTCATCAGCTTCATCGAGCAGTTCAAAGCTCACATCTCCCAACCAAAAAGTGTCATGTTCCTGACCACCATCAAGCAACGACCAGGAGAGATACTTCGATCTTTCCTCGAAATATTTAAGGCGGCAGTAACATCATTTGATCGACCCAAGCCATCTATGATGCTTATGGCCGGCATCGTAGGTGTCCGGAACCGATCAGAATTTTCAATTTCTTTGACCAGAGATCCCCCCAAGGATATCAAAGATTTCTATGCAGAGGCCGAGCGATTCCTCCGATAAGAAGTTGCCAGCGTTGAGATGGAGAGCCTCGAGGTTCTTACCACCAAAGAAGGTGGTCCATCCAACACCAATAGCCAGAATAAAGGAAGAGGAAAGGCCTTGGAAAAGAATGAATGCAACATACGACCCTGGAGAGAAAACAAGTACGATCAGTATATCGAGCTCAATTCTTCCCTGCTAGACATTTACCTTGACATACGAGGATCCCAACCTTTCCCAAAACCTCCTCAAAGAGAGCCGACCCAAAAAGAGCTCGATTCTGGAAAGAACTGCCAGTTTAACAACATAGCCGGTCACAATACCAATGAATGCAGGCACTTACACGATCTCATTGAGGATAGGATCAGACGAGGAGAAGTTCCTGAGTACGTCAAGAAAAACACACCAGCCATCCACAATCTTCTGTCCAAGCTCCTCAGGCCAGTCCTTGAGCTCCTAGAAACGGAAAGGACCCTGAGCTCAGCACTCGCGGCATTATCATCAATTAATAAGATATGAAATTCTTATTTTCAATGTATTTTTTTTCTTTCAATAAAAGGGATATGTTGATGTACACATGTATGGCGTTAGGATTTAGCTCCTAGGCATGCTCTGGAATCAACCGTTGTCCTCTTAGAATTTATTTCCTTTTCCTTGTACGGCTCTTTAGTAACAATAAACTCTCTTTTGCAAAATGGATTATGTTTGAATGATTTTAGTTGAGCATGATTGATGCTCGCTAACCCGAATATGGTCAGTGCTAAGCCATCATCCATAATGCACGATCAAAGCCTTCCACCATACCTAAACTTGCTCCTTGAGCCAAGTATGGTTAAACTTTCCTAAGGCGAGTGTGGACCATACTCGCCCCTACTCTAAACTAAATTCACTCTCCACTTGTTGAAATTCACAAATGATCCTACATAAGTCGAACATAATTAACTATTGCCATAAGCCGAGTATAGAAAATACTCGCCATCCCTATAAGCCGAGTATGGATGATACTCGCCATCTCTGTAAGGAGAGTATGGATGATACTTGCCATCTCTGTAAGCCGAGTATAGATGATACTCTCCATCTCTGTAATCCGAATATGGATAATACTCGCCACCCTTCAAAGCCAGGTGTAATTGCTTCTCGCCCATATCTTCAAACCAAGTATGGTTAATACTCGCCCAATCAAGACCAAAGCCTTCTCTAGAACGAGAGTGGCCCATACGATCTCCATAGGTTTTGAATCTCACGACCGAAGTTAACAATTACTTTCTTAGCCTTAAGACGGTCCTCGATGATTGTCAGTTTTCTGACCTTAATACGATCCACTTCGATCGTCGGTTTTCTGGTCTTAATACAACCACCAGAATCGTCGGACTTCTAGCCTTAATATGGTCCAACGTAAACATCGCTACCCGCACATTGAACTTCGACATAAGGTTCAGAACATACCTCCTTTACTAAAAAAAGATGTATTTTGAGGAGTAATGTAACGATACGGTTTTCGCTTGGACCTAATCGATCGCTAAATCAACCAAGACCGTTCAAAACCCGAATACGCTAACTTTGGGCATACAACACATCAGAACAAACAACAGAAGACTTTTATAAACATCATAATAATGTTATATTAGAGTATAGAATATCAGAGTACATCGGGAAAAAAATACAGTTGAAGTTTTATTTACAATAAATGGAATACAGTGCAGTGGAAACAAATAAACTAACACCACGAAAGACTGTCAATGCTTTGGATATAGCTTTAAGCTTCAATCCAGAATCCTGCTTAAATATTTGCAAAATAAAATACTCGACTGCCCGTGTGGAAAATAGGGGCACCTGAGTTTGCAAGGGAAAAACAAACTACAGGTCAGTCATGGGGCTGGTGTGAGGAAATCTGCAGTTAATATAAACTTATTTAATAATAAGACAAATCACAGGACCACGCCGCTAACGCGGAATGGGTTTACCCCCATGAATGCCAGTGTGTAAAAAACAATTGGTAATAGAGATATGGATCTACTATGCATCAATCAACATGCAATATCCCAATCTACCAATTTAGATTTATTACCACACTTAGAATTTCCAAATCCAATTCAATTTACAGAAATTATTTCTTTGGACTTTATTTCCCAATTTTTATTTCAAATCATTTGAAATACATATCTAACTTTCATATCAAAACATATTTCACTTCGGGATCTCAAACCAAAATCTTTAGAAATATGAATTCCAAAACATAACAATGCACACAAACAAGTATGCAACCAAATCTCGTGCATGACCCTCAGACCAGGTTGTACGCGCACCTCCAACTCGATATATATATATATATATATATATATATATATATATATATATATGTGTGTGTGTGTGTGTGTGTGTGTGTGTGTGCACCTCCCATGCATGGAAGCATAAACCGCCTAAAGCCATTTAAGGCTATAACACCCATATTTTTAGTCACTCTCGGGTTACCCGTATCTTTAGCCACATACTTGCTAAATCATTTTATATCCCGAAGTGGGGAAAATCCTTTCACAACATAATAATCACAAGTACTTTCAAACTATAGTGCTTCACATCAACAATTCACACATATGATCAGTCACTATTAATCACATAACCTTTGAGCTTGTACGTCTCAAAGAAGGGTGTTAATCTAAAGAATAAATTCTCCGCCACCAAATAGATATGTTATCAATAGCAACTAATCGGATATGTGATGAACCACAATGTAAAACCATAATACACTTCCAAATCATTTTGAAATCATCGGGTTTAGCCCTCGAAATCATTTCTGTTTTATAAAATATTTTATAAAACGTTCCCTATCCAAAATCGGAAATACTATTCTTTTCACTTAAGACAAAAACCATTTTAAAATCATTCATTAAATTTGAAATGAACTCGACGACATCGCTAACCATCTCATAGTCAAATCATGAAGTGTTTCACAAGATGTTAGCATATAGATATTTCTATCTAAACAAATGCTAAATGTAAAAGTCTATTTTGCTCATAAACTGGTCGAGCACAATCCAAACAATCAATCAATCACAATTTATGTCAACAACCAAGAATATTTGGTTTATAGCACATCTCGTGTTTTGGTAAATTTAATCGCCGTTCATTCATTCAAATCTAATTAAAGATTTATTAAAACTCCAATTGGTTTCAATCCCCAAAAATCATTTCTTATTGATTGTTTAAATTTCTGAAAATTAATCCTATCATTAACTAGGTTAAGGAACCAATGTCATTTAAAGCAAAATTCATGATAAACCCAAAATCATCTTCCATCAAAATGGAATCTTCACGGAAATCATAACAGTATATAATCGATATAAATTTCCATATCAAGTCAATACTATAAATGGAATAACGGCAAAGCCTTTTAAATTCCATATATAGTAATAGTCTTCTTTTACAGAAGCTCATCTCGATTATTACCCAATCGAATTCCATTCAATTCCAATTTAATATTTTAAATCGGAAAATTTTACTTTGGAAAATTTCCATTAAATCTTAATTAATATATTATAAATTCCAAATCACATTTCACGGTTAATCGGGTTAAAGAAAAAATGGTGTTTAAAACATCGTTCACTACAAACCCAAAAATCCAATTCTTTTATTCAATTCCAATTAAATATTAATTCATTGGAAAACTTCACTAAATCTTAAATTAAAGATTTATTCTTTTCTCAACTGGGTTTAAGAACAGTGTTATTTAAGACACCGTTCACGAAAAACCCAAAATACAGTTTTGATATTAAATACAAGGCTCTGAATAGAAATAATATCGGCTTATATTCAATATCAAATTCTGAAACCATCAAATATCTTTTTGGGAATAACGATATATATATATATATATCTTCCAAATTCCTAAACAATATCCATAAAATCATGAAATCCAACATCGAAATATTCCGAAGATCATTTCCATTCAAATTCATTCCAATTTATTCATTGGAAAATTCTGGTTATTTTAAAACACCTTTATAAGTCCAATTTATTTATTTAAAAACATTGGATTTTTAATCTAGTTAATAAATAGTTCATTTTGATAAAAATATATTTTTATCTTTACTAACGTGGAATTTTTCATCCAAATTCTTTCCAAATCATTTATTATGATTTTACACAAATTATTAATATTTTTAATTATTTTATTAAGGCCCTTTCAGTCGATTTCCATAAACGGTCATCGAACTGCACTTACAGCGACCTTTTTCAAATTTGATTTGGACATAATTTCAAATCCAACCATTAGATTTCAAATCTCTTATATTCATTGGAAAGCTCTTTTCAATATGAACCCAATGATTCCTGTTTTAGGAGAATCCGACGGTCGAATCTCCCGTAATGTCAATTCGAAGTCAATGGTCGAAATTCGCGAACGGTCGCGGCGCATTCTATTCTAGCCATTAAATATAATATATATATATATATATCATCAATTTCCATTTAAAACGTATTTTATAATCATTTATAAATTCGTTTTAAAATGATTTCAACTTCCATTTCAATTTTAAATCAAAATTGAACATTCCATTACATGACAATTTTATACAGTGCGTATATATGTTAAAAATTATATTCTTAACAATCCAATAATTATTCTGTAACGAACCAAGAATTTTTGGCCCTGAAAATCGACATAAATACCTTTCCGTAACTTATGCCGACCTTCCAAACACCGAAAACACTGGATGTTATTAGAAAGAAATTAGAGGGTGAGATAAGAAAGAAAGAAATATTAGAATAGAAGAAGAAGAAGAACCAACACAACAGAGAGTCTCACATCGCAGCGGAACAAAATATAATACAGAAATAAATCTTTATTGAGAGCTTTTGAAAATACTTACAATATCAGAGTACATCAACATCTCTGGACAGTTATAATAATCTGTCCTCATAAACACAGCGGAATCAATACTAGGTATCATACGCCTGAACATCTCCAGCTCGTCTCTTTATGGCATTCGATAACCTGAACCTGTACACCCCGGGCTAACCTGAGCATTTACAAAACACCGGGTCAGTCTGGTGAACCAGAGTGAGATAAACTCGCACAGTATTAAGGTATCACACAACTTGATTTTACAGTTAAAATCCTTTCGAAAGAAAAAGATAATCGTAAGACCAATCCACACATAAATATGGACGGCTTTTACCTTACGATAACAAAAAATTAGTTTGAAATCAATATCTTGCCTGATATTATGATAATGTCTAAATACAAGTAATATCAAATCTAGTAGAATGCTGGCATCTCATGCTCTACATATATAGTATACAAACAAAACCGCAGGCGCTTATTGGAGATTGGATTCTAACCATGACAAGGTATGGGACCACCTGCCGACAGTGTATCTCTAGAGATGAATACACTGGGTTCAACAAGAACGTCTTGCAACCCGGCCCACACATGACCGACCACTCATTTTGCTTGAGTGTATCGAATGTATATCACCAACGTATGGGTGCGACCCACCGTCTTCCCCAAAAGGGACAACATCGATAGATTAAAGAAGCAAAAGGAATTTCTCTAGATAGGTGATTATACACACTAATGGGAGCGACCCACATAGCCATGCTGCCTGCCCGATTTTTGTAATCTACCGGCTGTGAGGCTTGAGGCCAGAATTTTCTTCGAAACATCTGATCGCCATTCACTTTAAATGCCACATCGTCAAATTCATTAGATATCGCTAATTGACGACCACAAAAATACTCTAGTTGGGAGCTAACCAACTATGGCACGTTTGAAGAAATCAACGTACGCGATCTTTTTGAAAATACTCTGTCAGACACTCGTCCATACAAGTCATCTAGGAACAGGATGAACCGAAGGCACCCTCCTACGGCATCTCATATAGGAATCACCCCATGGATCAGTAGCGAGTAGTCCTTGCAATCCACAGATTTCAACCACGACAGAACCCCAGTATATCTCCGGGTCGAATCAGAGATTGTAAGTGGTTCTTCCGTTTTATGAAGATCGATGGTCTTCAATGCTCCATCTCGATTGTCATCTGATGTCCTCTATATTTTCGTATTTGTTGGTCGGAATGGTTTTCGAATATAACTCGATCCCGGTCTTCCCGTACCAACAAACGCTTAGGTCAAATTTGATAGTCGGTGATTTAACTATCAAATAAAACAACCATTCAACCATAAAATAAAATAAAATAAAAATAAAATTTGTTGTTCAGCATTCAGCATTACTTGGCTTTTTAATTCAAATAATTAAAAACATCTTATCTTCCAATATTTTGGAAACTCAGTATTCAATTCTTGTTTAACAGGAATTTATTTACGAAGAATATCTTACATCCATTCAATTTCTTCCTTCTATTGTTTGCCAACCATTTGCCAAAACATTATTTATAATCCATAATAGAGAAATCAATCCAACCTATTATTTGTAAAACAACTTTGTGAAATATCTTTCATTTATTTACTTCACAGCTTCCAGTGTTTATTCTTTTTGAATAAAACCAAATCTTACGTTTTCCTTCTGTGGTAATTTTCTTATATTTCCTTTTGACTTTGGGATTCTCATTCTGTATGTATATACCCCAATGTTTCACTAAACATTTCATTATCATTTCTAAATGAAATAATAAACTCTTATTGTCCTTTGTATTACCATGACTAATATCATCTTCAGATAATTTCGAAGTCGTTCAAGTTGGGGTATTTTAATTACCTCTCAGACCTTGATCAACAACGTCCTTACCTTCAGATAAATATAAGTCATAATCCAAAAACTAATATCTCGTCCCAATATCAATTTGAATTCTATTCAAAATATAACTTAAACATCTACTTTATCTTTTTATAACATATACTTGATATTACCCAATTCATCGATTACTTAATCCTTATCAACATCACTCTTGTTAACTCCCAATATATTCGAATACTTTGTTCCCTAGCTGGGTTATTCTCACAAACACTATTACCTAATTCATTTGCCAAACTCGATTTCAAATCCCCTTTTCCCCGTTCCCTTTTCCTTTCGGGGAATCTAAATTTCCAATTACTTATTTAATTCCACACTTAAGCAATTCTAATTCAAAATCAACCTCTTTACTTCCCATGCTCTTTATAAACCTTGGTTTTCACTTCAGGTTTAATTATAACTCCTTTAAACCTTCATTTTCCTTTATTTAATCTAACTGTCAAGTAAACCCTTTATTTAAGCTATGAGTTCGCTTAAATCCCTTTATAACTCCATTTAATTCAAATATAAAACTCGTTCAAAATCCCTTCTCAAAGTTTAACTATATTCCCTTCCAAGGTTGGTTACTTATCTAAATGTAGTTCATTTAAGAAGTAATTTCACGAATTAAAACAATTCCTCCTTTAAATTAATTCCTAATATAATTAATTTAAATAACTTCTTCAGTTGTTCTTAGAAATCAATTAATCGAATTCTCAATTGTGAGATTATCTCCATCTCATCTGCTTATATATTTTACTAACATAAGGATTTACTTTATCAAAAACAATAACTTATAACCTTTGAATAATAATAGTCCTTATTTCTATTAAAAATTGCTCTATTCAAAATAGTATATTGAAAATCCATTTTCATTATAAAATAAATTTATAATCTCATAAGGGTCGACCCACTTATTGATAAAAATCCTTGATTGTCTGACAGGCAAAGTGATACCAATTTACTCATCCAATATTGTCACTGGTTAAAACAAATCTAACGTTGAATTTCAATTCAACTGTTTATCAATCAAATCAATTTCCCAATCCAACTATTTCCTTTATTTGGTAATAAAGGACGACCCTCAATCAACAACCAGATCACGCAAACAATTCAAATAATTTCAAACGAGTTTATTTTATAAACGTGGTAAATCAAGGGAAATTCTCTTTATTGGGTTTAATCGTTAAAAATAACGATTATATATTTCACTGAATTTAAACGACCGTTTAAATCCAGTGTTCAAATCAACAATATAACTAGCAGGCAGTCAATAACTAGCAACCAGGGAACACAGAAATAAAAACCCAATTTATATAAAATATAAACGGGTAGAACTGAGTGAGGTTAACTCACATTGATTGGTTTGGTCATTCAGCGCTGGTTTTTAATTAAATTAAACAACATTTAATTCAATTAAAAAATTTCCGTCCTTCCAGTCCTGACAGACACTGCTCCATCTCGATCTTCTCGACTCTAGGGTTCTAACGGAATCAACCGCGTTTAAATCTTCTCGTATTGGGCCCGTATATACCCAGCCCCATTTCATCAAAACCCTCATCGATCCATCATTTTCCTTCAAACCCTCAGAACAAAAAAAAACATCCACCGCCACTGTCTTCTGTCTATCCATTGTGGAAACCCTACCCTTGCGCCTTCGTCTTCAGCCAAAATCGGACCCTAGTTGCCTCGCATGTCCCCTCCGCCACTGTCTTCGATCCTCAGTCCTCCTCCTCCAATCGATCCGCCAACCCCAAACCACTCCTTCAACTACCATCGTCACCGCCCCTTTGCTGGTCAACCCATCGGCTTCCCAGATCCCCTACACATCGTCAAACCCAACACGAGGTCTCACCGTTGCAAATTCTGAACCCTAAGCCGACGGTTTGAACCAAAAAATCAATGGATCCATCGGAGGCATTTCCAAGCTAAGTATTTTTAACTAAATTTTTTCTTTGATTTCTTGTAAGTGGTTCTAGTAATTTTCTGTATTGATTTGTTTGTTCTAGAGTGATGAAACACAATGCGTGATACCCATATTTATAGTAGTAGATCGAGTTAGATAAAATCAACGTCTATCACTTTTCATCCTAGGTAGGTTCGGCTAAATTTCTTAGGCCATTGCTTTCTTCTCGGATCAGTGTACTGGTGATGGTTTGTGTGACTAATATTGATCACTGCAAACTTGTTTTGGTCGAGATTTGATGCATTATAGTTAGATTCTCTGTTCACAGTGATTTGCTAGTATAAACTGTGTGAGATATGGCCTATGACCTGTCTGTTGCATCCAAAGATTTTGAAATCTGTATTATAGATCCATGGATTCTGTGTTCCCTTTAAAACAACTATGACAACATTGAATTTATACATGAACCCACTGTATATGTATGAATAGATATATCAATTCATTTTCTGTAGATTTGATACATCAATAGACCTACCTCTTCAACTATACATTGTAGGCTGTTTTGATTAGTCTGTACAGGTTTGCTGAATCAGTATGTACATATCTTAGCTATATAGCTTTATGAATTCATATATTTGTTGTTTATTTATGTTTTCCTTAGCTATTAGCTATAACTATAGCTGTTCTTAGTTGTCACTTTTCTCTGTTTTGAATTTGGTTGTTTTCATGAAGATTACTTTTCTTTTCTTTTTTTTCGACTTGTCTGCATAAATTTGTTTTCTCTTAGCTGTGCCTACTCTTCTTTATGTATTAGCTGTGCCTATGGAGAAAATCTCCATTTGCCTATGCATATATACACTAGCTGACCCCTTTACTTTGCTGTCCCTCACTGTTATTGATATATACATTTACATATTTTCAATACAGCTATGTATTGTCCTATTTTTAGCTGTTCATTTATTTAATTTTTTTTATACTTATAGGTTTCTATTTTTTTCCTTGCAGTTCATGATAAGATCTCGTCGGCATGAAGGAATTTGTTTTGAAATGAATGGTCATGTCAAATGTGCCTTGCATTGTACAGACAATGTATATTTTTTTTCTTTTTTTTTATCATATATATATATATGTATTCCTATTTTTTTCATGAATGAACCATGGATCTTATATTGTACCAGTGTGATAATTACTCTTTTTGTCGAACTAGTGAAATGCTGTTGAGTACATATTAAAAATATGGTTGGTGCTTACATTGTACACGAGTTTTGGGTCGTTATATTAAATCTGTATACAACATAAATAAAATTTTAACAGTTAAGTTAACGATAATAAATGTATTCATATTAATTAAACCATCTCTTTGATTTCCAACAAAATATCGGATTTAAAACCCAACTTTTAAGGTTCTGGGTTTCATTGACATCTCGTATGTACATATAAACTTTTAATAACTGTAAATAAATTATACGTCCATTTATTATTGAATAAACAAATTATATATATAGTAAATTCATTTAAAATTATAAATCCATATTCAAATAATGTAATATATTAAATATCTGAGTACAGGAAATGCGGGTCGTTACATATTCCATTACCTGATAATTTTATATATCACCTATATAAGCTAAAAATAGTATTTTTAGCCAACCAATATTTATTTCAATGAATGATCATTTTATATATCTCATATTTTTTTACATGGCATATATATATATATATATATATATATATATATATTATTCACATTTCATGTATATATTTTTCACATCGTATATATATATATATATATATATTTTATTCACATTTCATATATACATATATATTTATTCACATTTCATATATATATTATTCATTCTCATCTCGTATATATATATTTTTTATTCACATTTCATATATATATATTATTCTCATCTCGTGTATATATTATTCACATTACATATATATATATTATTCTCATCTGGTATATATTTATTTATTCACATTTCATATACATATATATATATATATTATTCATATCAAATATATATTTAATTTTCACATCGTATATATATATACATATAATTTTCACATCGTATATGTATATATTTTATTCACATCACAATCACAATACACAATACAGTCAATTTTTCCCATAATACAATCAAACAACAACCATGGTTTGTACAATAAATAGTATCGGAAGATACTAAGCCCCGTCTGCAACCTATTATATAATAACAGTAAAATAATTTGAGTGAGAGAGAGTTCTCACATTGGTCGGTTTTAGAAATCGTTTATATAACAATTGTTTTTCACTAAATTAAACTATTCATTTAATTTAGTCAAAAATCACCATTAGCACCAAATCGCTTCTAGTCAGTCCCATGTTGTAGCTCTTTTCTCAGCGATTCCAACGGTTCTGAAATTTTGCGATTCTGGTTCCGTATGAAAAAGATATAGCATTATATACATTGGTTACAAAATTAAATAATTAATTATATAATTAATTAACTAAATATTGTCATTAAGGGTTTAATTACCCTTCCTTCTTGATCGCTAATATATGGACTGAGAAATCCACACCACCCCTAACCCTTTCATCATTGTCTCCTCCACCACGCTCATTCGGATCGAGATCCAAGGCTTCCACGAGGGGCGCCAGAGCGCCACCTCTCCACACCAGTGGCGGCTTGCCGTTCGATGGATCCACGGCCACCAGATTCACGCTCGAACGCGCTTAGTTCAAGGGAGAAATTATCCCTATACCGGACATGAAATCTAATCACAACCGTATGGTTTTGGAGAGCTGGAAAAGTTCTTTGATTTTTATTTATTAATTTGAAATGAGTCAGGAGATTATGGGAAACGAAATCGGGATGATTTCAGCCTTCAATGTCTAGTGGCGGCGAAGAATGATTGAAAGGAGGATTAGGGCATTGTTGGAGTATTTATACCATTTTTATTATATTATTTAATTCTAATTATATTTCAAAGTGAAGTTTTCGTCCAAGCTCCAAATTAAACCCAAAGACTGTCGTTCCTAACCAAATACCCTCATTCCGAACACAATGGGATATATCCATAAGCCAATTCGACAGTTTCGATCAGTTTTCATTAAAATTAAAATATAAATTAATATAACATTTAAAATCTCAATGTACATTTTAATTTACCAGGGCCACATACTGACTCCAAAAATTCCAGAAAAATAAATCTAGAGATGTTTTGATAATATGGTCCTAACAAAACTAATTTCATCGAATTTGGAGACCGTTTGAAAAACGGTCATTTTCCAGTTGATTAAATTCAAAATGAATTGACCAAACGCATTTAAATTCACCACCACTCACATGTTAATTCCAAAAAATTTGAAAATTGAAATCTAGCAATAATTTAACATTCCAAATCCAACAAAAGTGGTTTTCTCGAAAACAGAGGTCGTTTGCAAAATGACTATTTTTAAGGGCTATATATTATATAAAATATATATAAATTCCATAGCGACTATTCTGAATTTTAAACTGGGCATAACTTTTAATTATTGTTATGAAATCTGAATTTTTCACATTCGTTAGAAAGATATTATTAAGCAGATTCAAATATTTCTGGTTTCACGGAAATCCGATTTATTTTGAATCTTGTACATACATTTGAAATCGAATTTTCAAACGACTGTGCCTTTTCAGGCTCATTTTGTAATTAAAATAAATTTATTCGTTCTAACTTCATTTAAAATAAATTTTTAGTCGTTATTATTTAAAATAAATCTTTTTATATATTCAAAATCCACTAAAATAGCTAAAATAAATATTTTAAATTATTTCTGAAAATCCGGGTTGTTACAATCTCCCCCACTTAAAATCTTTTCGTCCTTGAAATTGAACAGAGCTAAAAGTTGTTTAACAAACCAGCTCAACTTTCATTCTGGCGTTCATTCTTCAACTTTTCAGTTCTAAGAATTTTCAAATTCTTCAAAAATTTGGCTAACACCCTAAATTTTCGAAAAATTTCGCCATAACCTCCTTTGTATGGGGAAACCTATAAAACCGCAACTTTCCTCATAGGGCCCTCATCAATCCAAAAGAAAAATAAAAAGCCAATCGGCTCATAAAATCATCAAAACCCAAGAAAATAGTAAACGTATACCTATTTGTCGGGCATACAATTTTATCCTTCTTCTTAGCTTCCTAGCTATGACCTGTCCATATAAATAAATATATATATATATATGCATGTACATGTATGCAATTCCAATCAATTTTCAAATCAATTCAATATTTGACACCATTTGGCTAAATTTAACATTAATTTTCTTATTGGTTTTATCATTCCAATAATTTTATTTAGTTTAACTAATAATCACACATCACAATCATCAATCAATTAGTTGATTAGCTTTTCAAATATATAATTTCTATATATACTCAAAAATCATATTTTCTAAGTTCGGATTATATATATAATCACAAATACGTTGCTTATAAACACACAACTCTCAACTCATTTGGGGCATTACTAACCCCAT
Source organism: Allium sativum (assembly GCA_030737875.1). Classification (NCBI taxonomy): domain Eukaryota; kingdom Viridiplantae; phylum Streptophyta; class Magnoliopsida; order Asparagales; family Amaryllidaceae; genus Allium; species Allium sativum. The sequence goes on along the minus strand of JASFAX010007190.1, from coordinate 4,391 downwards.
CTCTAATGAGTTTCTCATTCTAGGATACTACTGATCTTATCTCTAATGAGTATTTTTGATTTACGTGTGGAACCTAAGACTTCACTCAAGCCATTGCTTGTCAGTCTTAATATATCTCTAATGAGTATTCTTTCATAGGATATTACTGATCCAATCTCTGGTGAGTCTTTTATTCTGTTCTAACGTGTTGCACCCCAAAGATTTGAGTTAACCAAAGCTCCGATACCAGTTGTAACGATAAGGATTTCGCGCAGACCTAATCGATCGCTAAATCGACCAAGACTGTTCAAAACCTGGATACACTAACTCTGGGCATACAACACATTAGAACAAACAACGGAAGACTTTTATAAACATCATAATAATGTTAAATCAGAGTACAGAATATCAGAGTACATCGAAAAAAAGTAATACAACGGAATATTTATTTACAATAAATGTAATACAATGCAGCAGAAACAAATAAACTAACACAGCGGAAGACTATCAATGCTTCGGACACAGCTTTAAGCATCAATCCAGAACCCTGCTTATATATCTGCAAAATAAACTACTCGACTGCCCATGTGAAAAATAGGGGCACCCGAGTTTGCAAAGGAAAAACAAACTACATGTGACGATCCCAAAACCCCGTGACACGGTGTTAAGGATAATCATTGGAATATAACACATTAATCATCATTAGCAGAACACAGATAATAGCATAAACAGAAAATAGAATAATTTACACACATATAACAGCGGAATCATATAGATATCATCACATCAGAGAAGCACAGTACAGGATACAACTTAGTGCATAATGATACATAATCAGTCACCATCGCCTGAGGCGGAACCATACATAAAGAGTACACAAAAGGAATATCAGTCTACATCGCCAGTGGCGGAATCATAATATAGATACAATAATGGCGGAGAAAATCCAAGTCAGCACAGTGTAGTCAAGCCTCGCCATGAGCCAAAAGGTGCGTCAGAAACCTGTAACTAGGCTGCCCATGTGAAAATGAGGGCACCCGAGTTTGCAAGGTGAAACAAACTACGAGTCAGTCATGGGACTGGTATGAGAAATCTACTCAACTTATTAACAACAATAATAAGGAAAATCAAAGGACCACGCCACTTTCGCGGAACGGGTTTACTCCAATGAGTGCTAGTGCATGAAATAAAATAAATGATTAAATCAACGCAATGCTTTTTATATAAAATGAAGCCATTATAAGACTCAGGTCCCATCACACAATGCAACGCAAGCCGGAGGATAGAGTTTTTACCTTATAATGGCCAAAGACGCTTCATACGAACAAAACAAAGGTGTTTGATATTATTACTAGTGTATATATGTTTCAAAAGCGATTCAATCATAAATATCAATCCTAGGAGGCATAGCTACCATCTACTATGTCGCCATACTAGTAATACAATCACATCCGCATATTTCGTATTGGAAATTGGATTCCTTCATGAGTCGAGGCAAGGGGCAAGCTCCTCTCCGATTCGAGACACTCTAGCAAATGCCTCGGGACCGCACACAGCAATCCCCTGGATCCTCCAAGGCCGGTCCTCTCTTACTTTTGAGGATTAGTTATTCCTGAACACACGTTTCCCGGTCCTTACAGACCTAAAATCGAGGCGCCTCGTATTCCAACAACCACACAGGTGAAAAGTAGATATAAATGTCAGGGCTGGGAGGTCACTGACACCACCATAGTTAGAAAGAAACGTCGTGCACTCCTTGGGTCCTTCTCCCGTTTTTGACTCATACCGAGGTGTGAGGCTCGCGAATTCACGTTATACACAAAGCTGCGTCACACAGACCATGCTTTGATCATCAACCACAAGACTTTGCTTTGCAACAGAAGCCTTGATCTTATGCCACTTAGGCGTGCCACACAGGCAATCCACTCCATGCGACTGATTTCTGCCAATGTATAACCTCTGAGCTCGTACGTCTCAGAGAAGGGCGTTAAGCAAGAAAATAAATTCTCCGCCGCCAAACAGATATATATTTAACAGAGATCAATCAACACAGAACAAAATCCAATGTCAGACACACAGTCCATTTACAAGTCCGTTCTGGGTCTGAACGAAACCGGAAGCACCAATTCCTCGCATATCCGTACAATCAACAGTATGTGTGGACGGCTACTACTTCAATTCCTTCATGGTAGCTACTCCAATCACGAGCATCAGTAGCGCCCATCCATCCAATGTGGAGATCGTCGGTCTTCAGTCGTCTTCGACTCTTCGACTTCTCAACGTCGATCGATTATTTGAAATGAGATAAACTCGGCCTTTTCAAATAACCCACGTATATTTAGATTTCCAAATCAATTAATCACGTGGTTGGACTTTTCAACATTCACATTTCAGTTATTTAGTTATAATTTTCATGTCAAATACATTCAACCATCACATATCAAGCAAACACAACAAAATTGGTTTATTTTCACTCTATATCGTCTATAGTACTTTATAACGATATATCGCCATTTTTATTTAATTTAAAACGGCCATATTTAATTGAACGACGTTTCAGGTCGTGTCGATGCACTGGCGCTGCTTTTCATTAATTTTGTTTTACACATATATGAAAATCTAACCGTTGGATCTTCACAAATTTTACATCATTAGGAAGGTCATTTCAAAACGAATCCAACGGTTTCAGTTTTGGGAAAATCCGACGGTCGGATCTTCCACACTAACCATTTGAAGTTACGATTTCAATTTACGAACTGCAGCGTCGTTATTCGATTTAATTTAATTATATTTATATATATATATAAATATAATCTTTTCTGGCGCTGTTTTTCGTCAGTTTTGAATTAAACATTCCAGACAATCCAACCGTCGGATCTTCACAAAGTTGGTGTCGTTGGAAAGATATTTCCAAGGCGAACCCAACGGTTGCGGTTTCGGGAAAATCCAATGGTCGGATTTCCCGCACTAGTCATTTGAAATCACGGTTTCAAAACACGAACTGCACGGCCACGTTTCGTTTTAATTCTATTTATATTTATATATTTATATAAATATAGTTCATTCAAAAATTCCTATATCGTTTCCACTTCAATTATTTCACTAACGCCTTTAAGTTTTGGAAAATTTCGCCATAACCTCCTTTGTACGGGAGGGTCTGGGAAAATTCCCAAATAGCCACATGGGCGTCTCCTACAAAAAAAGAAAAAGAAAAGGCCAAGCGGCTAGCCAACAGGCTCATAAAATCATCACCCAAACAAAGCGGTAAATGTGTACCTATTTGTCGGGCACAAAATTCTATTTCTCTTCTCTAGCCCCTTTTGCTTTAACCTGTTCAATAGATGTGCATGTACATATATACAATTTCTAACATTTATCATTTTCCATTCAATTTCATATTTGATTTGCTTTGGTTTAAAAACACCATTCATTCTAATGTTGCATGCATAGGCTAAAATCATATCATTAGCTAGTTAATGTATATTTCAACTCATGCATGTTTATTTGAACAAGTGGCTATTTTTAACACTTCACATTTCAAAGATGATAATTTTGGCGAACTAAAATAGATTTCAACACATGACTATTTTATTTAGTTCCTATGCATGTTAAAAATAATATTTCCATCACAAATATTTATTTCAACGTCCGCATACCTTTAGCATATCACAAATATGATAAAAATGATATTTTTATCATTTAAAATATTTATTCGACAAATAGATGTTTCAACACTTCATAGTTTCAATAAAAATGTAATTTTTATTGTTCGATCTTTTTATTCAACACATGAACTTTTCCACTACACACACTTCTCAACAAATGAGCATCTCCACACATGGACATTTTATTTATGTTGTTCATATTAGAAAGATGGGATTTTTATGATTGAAATTATTTATATAAGGCGAATATTCTTCATACTTCATATATAATAAAAATATGATTTTTATTGTTTAAACACTTCATTCATTCACAAATGAATTTAATTTTCATACAACACTTTTCGACACATGAATATTTCCACACATGGACATAGTTTCAATATATGACTTTAATTTCAACGCTTGAAAATAATTTCAACATATGAAAATAATTCTAACACACAAAGATTATTCAAAATTTCGGCAGCATAACGGCAGGGTAGTTAAAACCGGCACCGTCACTAGTACGGCTCCTCGCTCTACCTTAAAACCTCGCGGTTTTTTACAATGGGGATTTATGCATCTAATTCGCACGCAGGCGGCATGTTTATTTTTATTTCCACAAATATTTCCAATTCATTTCAATCACCAATGGGTATTTTTCAACCACAACCAAACAATATCAACCACAAACAATTATTCGACCATTCGTATTTTTCATCCAATATTTCACACCAATTCACCACAATAAATATCGTCCATGGTTTG
>JASFAX010007189.1:0-27130 GCA_030737875.1 Allium sativum | reverse complement strand
ATTCTGAATAGTCGCTATGGAATTCAGGCCCTTAAAAATGGACATTTTGCAAACGACCTCGGATTTCGACGAAACCAGTTTTGTTGGGTCCGCAGTGTCAAGTTATTGCTAGGTTTCAAATTTCGTAATTTTTCGAATCAATATGTGAGCGTGGCAAAGGAAAACGCGTTTGACCAGTTTCAGTTGATTTTAATCGACTGGAAATTGGCCATTTTTCTAACGGTCTCAGAATTCGACGAAACTAGTTTTGTTAGGACCGTATCGTCAATACGAAGCTAGAAAATATTTTTCCGGAATTTTTCTAGTTCGCATGTGACCCCGGTAATTTGAAATGTACGTTTAAAATTCAATATAGTGATTTAAATGAAAATTCAAAAGGAAACCGATTGTAACGATCAAACCAGCTTGCGATACATATCCCATTGTGTTCGGAATGGGGGTTAAACGCTATGGACGACAGGCGGTGGGCCTCGTTTAGGGGTCGTACGTAAAAGGTCAACTCTTTGCTAAATATAATAATTAAATAATAAATAAAAAAAAAAAAAAAAGAAAAGAAACTCTTCCCTTCCCTCCTTATCTCCCGCTTGGCCCCCCCTTTTTTTTTATTTCTATTCAGACAAGAGAAAAGAAAAAAAAAAAAACAACAAAACCTAAATCGCCAGCCCCCCCCCGCGCACGAACTCCGACGAAGCCCCCCTGGAGCGCCGCCGCCCCCCTCAAGACCGCACCACCGATCGAAGACCCAAGCCGCCTCCATCGCTCGAAGCATCGCCTCCCAGTTCGACGCTGAAGCCGCCGCCCTCGAGAAGCCTTGCCGCCGCCGATCTGCGAGAAACCCCCCCCCCCTCGGTACGTTTTCTTTCATTTTATTTTTTTAGTTTATTTTTGTTTTAAATTTTGATTTTAAAACATTTAAGAACTGATTTTGAAAATGATTTTTAAACTGTTTTTATAAAAGAACTTTAAAACTGAATTTTTAAAAGTATTTTAAAACTGAACTGAATTTTCTAAAAGAATAAAACTGCATTTTCTAAAAGAATAAAACTGCATTTTCTAAAAGAATAAAACTGTTTTTGAAATAAAAAAATAGAAAACTGATTTTATAAGCAAATAATAAACTGATTTTAAAAGCATAATAAAAACTGATTTTTATATGAAATTAAAACTGGGTTTTCTTATTAGGGAAAAAAAAGAAAAAAACTGATTTTATTTTGAACTTTAAAATAGGAAAAAGGTTTAATCTTTTAGTAGAAAAAGATTTGAACTTGCACAAATAAAAATCATATTTTTATATGTTGAAAGTCGAAATAAAAATCATATTTTTATATGTTGAAAAATCATATTTTTATATATTGAAAGCGAAGTCAAAATTCGATTTTTATATATTGAAAGCGAAGTCAAAATTCGATTTTTATATATTGAATAGCGACGTCAAAATTCAATTTTTATATATTGAATAACATAGTAAAAATTCGATTTTTACGTATGTAGTGAAAGCAGCAACGAAGGTGACAAAGAGGCGAAACGACGAAGACTTCTGCAAATGAAGAGCCGTGGAGCTAGGATAGCTATCAGTGAGAATTTCTCACCTTTCAATTCTTTTTCTAGATATATATATATACTAGGATGCAGACGGTGCTTAGTAGCACCCGACACAATCGTCCACAGACCATGGACTTGTTTGTTTGGCTGTTTGGTTATTGATTGTGATATTGGTTTGAATGTGGTTTGTGGTGTGAAAAATCGAATCGATAAATTGGTTAGGATTAGACGTGCGCCGTTATAAGGCGAAGGAGTAAGGCTAGGTTAGACTCTTACTCCAAGTTTTGTGGTTTGCATAACGAATTGATTTGATTGATGTGTGAATGGCGTGGGCCTTCACTAGACCGGGGATAAGGCTAGGCCTCGTCCCGTTTCTAGTATCGTGCCGTTATGCCGCCGAAATTTTCTAAAATATGTTAGAAAAATAAAAATATCATTTTATTGAATAAATGAATTGAATAGAAATTCATAGGTTGAAATAAAATGTTTTATCGTTAAAAATATAATTTTTAACGTGAATATGAAAATAGTGAAGTGAATAAATAAATATTCATTTATAAACCAGACGGTTTGTTTATGTACACCTATTTGAATGACGCTGATTGGGTCGATAAATTTTACACATCGCCTAACTGCACAAATAAAATATGTGTTTGATTGTTTGAAACCCCACACGGGTGTTAGGATGAAATTTGAAGTTCACTCATCCTGATTGATTAAATATGTCGATCGATTGATTGACAGGCTGTTATAAGCGTTGAATATCTATATTTGATGCTTATACAGTGTAGTGCACTTTGGTTGATGGTTGATTATTTTTAATGCTATTATATACATGTGTTGTATGAAAATCCATATAATTAATTTTATATGGTAATTGATTGGGCCTCATTCCAGTTTTGAAAAAGAAATATTTGAAAAAGAAATATTTGAAATAGAATATTTGAAAATAAAGGAATATATGAAGCCGTGTTGATTAGATTGACGCCATTTTGACGTGAACGATATTTATATCGATTTTAAAAACGATTTCGAAATGAAATGAATTGAAAACGAATTCAAATTGAATTGAAAACGATTTCGAAATGAATTGAATTGAAAACGATTTCGGAATGAATTGAATTGAAAACGATTTCGAAATGAATTGAATTGAAAACGATTTCGAAATGAATTGAATTGAAAACGATTTCGAAATGAATTGAATTGAAAACGAATTCGAATTGAATTGAAAGTGAATTGAAAGCGAATTCAAATTGAATTGAAATTTGAATTGAATAGAAATGAATTTTGAAACGAATCTATAAAGAAGAATTCAATTTTGCTTTGAATTGAAATGGAAGTTGAAATGTTTTTGAAACGAATTCAAAACTATTTATATAATTCGTTTTAAATAGAAATCGACGAAATATATATTATATATATTTTATATATAATATAATGGCCTGAATAGAACGCGCCGCGCCGCGGCAGTTCGTGAATTTCGACCATTTATTTCAAACGGACATTACGGGAGATCCGACCGTCGGATTCTCCTAAAACCGGAACCGTTGGGTTCGTATCGAAAAGAGCTTTCTAATGAATGTTAGAAATTTGAAATCTAACGGTTGGATTTGGAGATACGTCCAAATCAAATTCGAAAAAGGTCGCTGTAAGTGCAGTTCGATGGCCGTTAATGGAAATCGACTGTACGGGCCTTGATAAAATTATTAAAAATAGTAATAATTTGTGTAAAATCATAAGAAATGATTTGTGAAAGTTTGGGATGAAAAACTCCATATTTGAAAAGATAAAAATAGATTTTTATCGAAATGAACTAGTTTTGAACTAGAATTATAATTCTATTTATTTTTAAATAAATAAATTGAATTTGAAATGGTTTTGAAAATAACCAAAATTTCCAATGATTGCATTGGAGTGGAGTTGAATCGAAATTGTCTTCGGAATATTTCGATGTTGGAATTCGTGATATTACAGGTGTTGTTATGGAAATTTGAAAGATATATATTTGTATCGTTATTTCCAATACGACATTTGTTAGTCGTAGAATTCGATATTGAATATAAGCCGATATATTTTCTATTCAGAGCCTTGTATTGAATATCGAATGTGATTTGGGTTTGTCGTGAATGGTGTCTTCACTAACACTGTTCTTGAACCCAGTTGAGAAAAGATTAAATCTTTTATTTAGATTTAATGAAGTGTACCAATTAAATGATATTTAATTGGAATTGAATTGATATTGATTTTTGGGTTTATCGTGAACAGTGTTTTAAATAACACTTGTTCTTTAACCCGATAATTAATGAATGTGATTTGGGTTTGTCGTGAATGGTGTCTTCACTAACACTGTTCTTGAACCCAGTTGAGAAGAGATTAAATCTTTTTATTTAGATTTAATGAAGTGTACCAATTAAATGATATTTAATTGGAATTGAATTGATATTGATTTTTGGGTTTATCGTGAACCGTGTTTTAAATGACACTGATTCTTTAACCCAGTCACAGATTAAAACTAAGTGGAGTTTTAATGAATCTTTAATTAGATTGAAAAGATCGAGAATGGAGTATCACCAGTTTTGCTCCAGGCGATAGTTAAATCTTTAATTAGATTTGAACGTGAAATTTAGAAACTAACTGTCGGTTAGCCAAGCAGAATGGTTTTCTGGATATTGATCTGATGTTGGTTTCGGCCTTCGGGGTTAATATTTGGGGAATTATTCTCTTGATTAATTTACGGTTAGTGACTAATGAATTGGAATGAGGCGTATGTTGTGTTTGTGTAACACTTATTTAAAATATACGCGAGTTATTCGGAAAGACCGGGTTTATCCCATTCTGAATAACTGATACGACGATAAGTCGAAGATGAAGACGATGGTCGAAGACCGGAGGTCTTCACGTCGTTTGGGTGATAACTGATGATCTTGATTGGGCTGTACACCCAAGAAGATGGAAACAGTTAGTGATCGTCCAGACGTACTTGGAGATCGATGGATATGCGGGGTACTAGGTGCCTCCGGTTTCGTTCAGACCCAGAACGGACTTGTAAATGGACTGTGTGTCTGACATCGGATTTCATTCTGTGTGACTGATATCGGTTGCATAGGATGGTTTGCCTGTGTGGCATGCTAAGATGCAAATGATCAAGGCTTCTGTTGAAAAGCAAAGTCTTGTGGTGATGATCAAAGCACGGCCTTTGTGGCGTAGCTTTGTGTAACGTTTACCTCGCGTGTTTCACACCAGGTATGAACCAAAAACGGGAGACGGACCTCAGGGAGGGCATGCGTTTCTTCCTAGTTAGAAGTGGCGTCAGTGGTTTTACACGCCCTGACGAGTTTGACTTATGTGGTTGTTGCTGTTGCGAGGCGCCTCGGATTGATCGGTCGTTCTCGAACCGATGGAGTCATTTAGTTGGCTCGTTTACGCCCCATAGGGCGGAGAAACGCATGTTCAGGCATTTTAATCCACTCCGTGTGGACCGGCCCTGACGATCCAAGGGTCACTCGAGCTCTGATCCTGAGACTCGGACTAGGCAGTCTCGAATCGGTTGAGGACTATCTTTTGCCTCGGTTCATAGATGGAAATCCAATTTCCAAATACGTGACATTTGCGGTTTTATTTGTAAACCTATATATGGCGACATAGTGGTATGGGGCATTCATGCCGCCTATGATTGATACTTATGATTTGAAGTTGTTTTATAAACTATACACTTATAATAGTATCAAATGATTTGTTTTAAACGTATCAAGCATTCTTTGGCTGTTATAAGGTAAAAACCCTATCCCCCGGCTTGCGTTGCATTGTGTGATAGGACCTGGGTCTTATAACAGCTTCATTTTTCTTTATTTAGCATTGCGCTGTTGGTTTTATGCACTGGTATTCTTGGGAGGAAACCCGTTCCGTGTTATACGGCGTGGTCCCTTGATTTACCTAATGATTTGAAATAAAGATTAATAACTGTTTTAGTTCTCACACCAGTCACATGACTGACCTGGAGTTTATTGTTTTAACCTAAACTCTGGGTGCCCCTATTTTCGACACGGGCAGCTAGTAGTTTTGGTTTTGCAGATTTATATTCACAGGATCCTGGTTTACAGCTGGAACGATATCCGGAAAGCTTTGTATCCGTATATCTCATTCTAGTTGTGTATTGTATTATTTTCCGCTGCTATGTATTTAAATGTAATTTAAATCTCTGATATTTCTGTGTAATATTCATTTATACTCTGTATATTCTTGTAATCTGATGCATTGTTGTAATATACAATGAAATGTTCTTCTGTATGCGTTCTGTTTTGTCGTGTTCTCAAACGATAGGGCGTTTCGAACGGTCTGGGTCGGTTTAGCGACTGGTTCGGACCGAGCGAAGTTCCTTGCCGTCACATTTGGTATCAGAGCTTTGGTTTACAAAGCTCAGAGAACAAGGCACATTAGAACCATACGAAAGAATTCATCAGATATTGGATTAGCAATATCCAATGGAATGACTCGTTAGAGATAGGATCAGTAGTATCCTAGAACGGGTGTGAAGAGTATATTTTTCAAATGAAAACATTTTGTTTTGAAAATTTAAATCAACTATTCGTATTTGATTATTTGTTTATATTGATTTTGGGCAATTCAGTATATAAAGAATTTGCATATACGCCTTGCAAACGTATATTCAAAGTTTTAATATACTGGATAGATATGGAATCACATTCTAGTCGCCCGGAGATGGTACTGATGATTGTCATGACATCATCCGTATTTATATTCGTGTTTCGAATGTGTGATTTTCTATATATTTCCATTGGACTGGTGTGAGAACCAAAATTAGATAGGGCTTATTGTTGTGATTTGGCATCAAAAATCTGATTTTTGTATATGTATCAAAATTATGAATTTGATAATCTAATTCACTAATTGATTGATGTTTGGGTTGTTTGTTTATTTGGTTGCTAAATTTTAACCATTTTGCCTAATTCAACCAAATATTGAATTGTATTGGAATTTGGTCGCATCTACTTGCATATACATGTATATCATTGAACAGGTCATAGCAAGGAGGCTAGAGCCAGAGAATAAAATTTGTTTGCCCGACAAATAGGTACATGTTTACTACATAATTTCCTGTTTTGTTTGGGTGATGATGATTTTGTGAGCCTATTGGCTAGCCGTTTGGCTTTTTCTTTTTCTTTTTGAGATCTGAAGGACCGGGGAAGCTATTTGAAATTCCCCGATGCTCCCGGTGCAGGGGAGGTTATGGCGAAATTTTTCAAAAATTTAGGGTGTTAGCCAAATTTTTGAAATTTTGAAAATTCTCAGAAACTGAAAAGTTGGAGAATGGAAGCCAGATCGAGCGTAGAGTTGAATTATCAAACCACTTTCGACTTTGTTCCTTTTCGGGGACGAAAAGTTTTAAGTGGGGGAGATTGTAACAACCCGGAAAATCTGGGCCAGTTTAAAATTTTTATTTTGGCAATTTTAGCGAATTTAGATTATTTAAAATGAATTATTTTAAATAAAAACGACGAGAAATTTATTTTGAATATAAATCGATCGCATATATTATATACGTCGTCGTTAGAATATAAATAATTATATATAATTATAAATAGAATTGAAAATGGCGCGGTAGTTCGATAATTCGATTTCAAACTTCAATTGAATGTACCGGGTGCAAAACAATCCGGATTTTAGTGAAACAAAAAATAATGGAATCTAATAGTGAATATCTTTCCAACGAATCCGAAAAATCAAGATTTCATATCGGGAAGCAAAAGATATGTCCAGTTGAAAATTCTGAATAGTCGCTATGGAATTCAGGCCCTTAAAAATGGACATTTTGCAAACGACCTCGGATTTCGACGAAACCAGTTTTGTTGGGTCCGCAGTGTCAAGTTATTGCTAGGTTTCAAATTTCGTAATTTTTCGAATCAATATGTGAGCGTGGCAAAGGAAAACGCGTTTGACCAGTTTCAGTTGATTTTAATCGACTGGAAATTGGCCATTTTTCTAACGGTCTCAGAATTCGACGAAACTAGTTTTGTTAGGACCGTATCGTCAATACGAAGCTAGAAAATATTTTTCCGGAATTTTTCTAGTTCGCATGTGACCCCGGTAATTTGAAATGTACGTTTAAAATTCAATATAGTGATTTAAATGAAAATTCAAAAGGAAACCGATTGTAACGATCAAACCAGCTTGCGATACATATCCCATTGTGTTCGGAATGGGGGTTAAACGCTATGGACGACAGGCGGTGGGCCTCGTTTAGGGGTCGTACGTAAAAGGTCAACTCTTTGCTAAATATAATAATTAAATAATAAATAAAAAAAAAAAAAAAAGAAAAGAAACTCTTCCCTTCCCTCCTTATCTCCCGCTTGGCCCCCCCTTTTTTTTTATTTCTATTCAGACAAGAGAAAAGAAAAAAAAAAAAACAACAAAACCTAAATCGCCAGCCCCCCCCCGCGCACGAACTCCGACGAAGCCCCCCTGGAGCGCCGCCGCCCCCCTCAAGACCGCACCACCGATCGAAGACCCAAGCCGCCTCCATCGCTCGAAGCATCGCCTCCCAGTTCGACGCTGAAGCCGCCGCCCTCGAGAAGCCTTGCCGCCGCCGATCTGCGAGAAACCCCCCCCCCCTCGGTACGTTTTCTTTCATTTTATTTTTTTAGTTTATTTTTGTTTTAAATTTTGATTTTAAAACATTTAAGAACTGATTTTGAAAATGATTTTTAAACTGTTTTTATAAAAGAACTTTAAAACTGAATTTTTAAAAGTATTTTAAAACTGAACTGAATTTTCTAAAAGAATAAAACTGCATTTTCTAAAAGAATAAAACTGCATTTTCTAAAAGAATAAAACTGTTTTTGAAATAAAAAAATAGAAAACTGATTTTATAAGCAAATAATAAACTGATTTTAAAAGCATAATAAAAACTGATTTTTATATGAAATTAAAACTGGGTTTTCTTATTAGGGAAAAAAAAGAAAAAAACTGATTTTATTTTGAACTTTAAAATAGGAAAAAGGTTTAATCTTTTAGTAGAAAAAGATTTGAACTTGCACAAATAAAAATCATATTTTTATATGTTGAAAGTCGAAATAAAAATCATATTTTTATATGTTGAAAAATCATATTTTTATATATTGAAAGCGAAGTCAAAATTCGATTTTTATATATTGAAAGCGAAGTCAAAATTCGATTTTTATATATTGAATAGCGACGTCAAAATTCAATTTTTATATATTGAATAACATAGTAAAAATTCGATTTTTACGTATGTAGTGAAAGCAGCAACGAAGGTGACAAAGAGGCGAAACGACGAAGACTTCTGCAAATGAAGAGCCGTGGAGCTAGGATAGCTATCAGTGAGAATTTCTCACCTTTCAATTCTTTTTCTAGATATATATATATACTAGGATGCAGACGGTGCTTAGTAGCACCCGACACAATCGTCCACAGACCATGGACTTGTTTGTTTGGCTGTTTGGTTATTGATTGTGATATTGGTTTGAATGTGGTTTGTGGTGTGAAAAATCGAATCGATAAATTGGTTAGGATTAGACGTGCGCCGTTATAAGGCGAAGGAGTAAGGCTAGGTTAGACTCTTACTCCAAGTTTTGTGGTTTGCATAACGAATTGATTTGATTGATGTGTGAATGGCGTGGGCCTTCACTAGACCGGGGATAAGGCTAGGCCTCGTCCCGTTTCTAGTATCGTGCCGTTATGCCGCCGAAATTTTCTAAAATATGTTAGAAAAATAAAAATATCATTTTATTGAATAAATGAATTGAATAGAAATTCATAGGTTGAAATAAAATGTTTTATCGTTAAAAATATAATTTTTAACGTGAATATGAAAATAGTGAAGTGAATAAATAAATATTCATTTATAAACCAGACGGTTTGTTTATGTACACCTATTTGAATGACGCTGATTGGGTCGATAAATTTTACACATCGCCTAACTGCACAAATAAAATATGTGTTTGATTGTTTGAAACCCCACACGGGTGTTAGGATGAAATTTGAAGTTCACTCATCCTGATTGATTAAATATGTCGATCGATTGATTGACAGGCTGTTATAAGCGTTGAATATCTATATTTGATGCTTATACAGTGTAGTGCACTTTGGTTGATGGTTGATTATTTTTAATGCTATTATATACATGTGTTGTATGAAAATCCATATAATTAATTTTATATGGTAATTGATTGGGCCTCATTCCAGTTTTGAAAAAGAAATATTTGAAAAAGAAATATTTGAAATAGAATATTTGAAAATAAAGGAATATATGAAGCCGTGTTGATTAGATTGACGCCATTTTGACGTGAACGATATTTATATCGATTTTAAAAACGATTTCGAAATGAAATGAATTGAAAACGAATTCAAATTGAATTGAAAACGATTTCGAAATGAATTGAATTGAAAACGATTTCGGAATGAATTGAATTGAAAACGATTTCGAAATGAATTGAATTGAAAACGATTTCGAAATGAATTGAATTGAAAACGATTTCGAAATGAATTGAATTGAAAACGAATTCGAATTGAATTGAAAGTGAATTGAAAGCGAATTCAAATTGAATTGAAATTTGAATTGAATAGAAATGAATTTTGAAACGAATCTATAAAGAAGAATTCAATTTTGCTTTGAATTGAAATGGAAGTTGAAATGTTTTTGAAACGAATTCAAAACTATTTATATAATTCGTTTTAAATAGAAATCGACGAAATATATATTATATATATTTTATATATAATATAATGGCCTGAATAGAACGCGCCGCGCCGCGGCAGTTCGTGAATTTCGACCATTTATTTCAAACGGACATTACGGGAGATCCGACCGTCGGATTCTCCTAAAACCGGAACCGTTGGGTTCGTATCGAAAAGAGCTTTCTAATGAATGTTAGAAATTTGAAATCTAACGGTTGGATTTGGAGATACGTCCAAATCAAATTCGAAAAAGGTCGCTGTAAGTGCAGTTCGATGGCCGTTAATGGAAATCGACTGTACGGGCCTTGATAAAATTATTAAAAATAGTAATAATTTGTGTAAAATCATAAGAAATGATTTGTGAAAGTTTGGGATGAAAAACTCCATATTTGAAAAGATAAAAATAGATTTTTATCGAAATGAACTAGTTTTGAACTAGAATTATAATTCTATTTATTTTTAAATAAATAAATTGAATTTGAAATGGTTTTGAAAATAACCAAAATTTCCAATGATTGCATTGGAGTGGAGTTGAATCGAAATTGTCTTCGGAATATTTCGATGTTGGAATTCGTGATATTACAGGTGTTGTTATGGAAATTTGAAAGATATATATTTGTATCGTTATTTCCAATACGACATTTGTTAGTCGTAGAATTCGATATTGAATATAAGCCGATATATTTTCTATTCAGAGCCTTGTATTGAATATCGAATGTGATTTGGGTTTGTCGTGAATGGTGTCTTCACTAACACTGTTCTTGAACCCAGTTGAGAAAAGATTAAATCTTTTATTTAGATTTAATGAAGTGTACCAATTAAATGATATTTAATTGGAATTGAATTGATATTGATTTTTGGGTTTATCGTGAACAGTGTTTTAAATAACACTTGTTCTTTAACCCGATAATTAATGAATGTGATTTGGGTTTGTCGTGAATGGTGTCTTCACTAACACTGTTCTTGAACCCAGTTGAGAAGAGATTAAATCTTTTTATTTAGATTTAATGAAGTGTACCAATTAAATGATATTTAATTGGAATTGAATTGATATTGATTTTTGGGTTTATCGTGAACCGTGTTTTAAATGACACTGATTCTTTAACCCAGTCACAGATTAAAACTAAGTGGAGTTTTAATGAATCTTTAATTAGATTGAAAAGATCGAGAATGGAGTATCACCAGTTTTGCTCCAGGCGATAGTTAAATCTTTAATTAGATTTGAACGTGAAATTTAGAAACTAACTGTCGGTTAGCCAAGCAGAATGGTTTTCTGGATATTGATCTGATGTTGGTTTCGGCCTTCGGGGTTAATATTTGGGGAATTATTCTCTTGATTAATTTACGGTTAGTGACTAATGAATTGGAATGAGGCGTATGTTGTGTTTGTGTAACACTTATTTAAAATATACGCGAGTTATTCGGAAAGACCGGGTTTATCCCATTCTGAATAACTGATACGACGATAAGTCGAAGATGAAGACGATGGTCGAAGACCGGAGGTCTTCACGTCGTTTGGGTGATAACTGATGATCTTGATTGGGCTGTACACCCAAGAAGATGGAAACAGTTAGTGATCGTCCAGACGTACTTGGAGATCGATGGATATGCGGGGTACTAGGTGCCTCCGGTTTCGTTCAGACCCAGAACGGACTTGTAAATGGACTGTGTGTCTGACATCGGATTTCATTCTGTGTGACTGATATCGGTTGCATAGGATGGTTTGCCTGTGTGGCATGCTAAGATGCAAATGATCAAGGCTTCTGTTGAAAAGCAAAGTCTTGTGGTGATGATCAAAGCACGGCCTTTGTGGCGTAGCTTTGTGTAACGTTTACCTCGCGTGTTTCACACCAGGTATGAACCAAAAACGGGAGACGGACCTCAGGGAGGGCATGCGTTTCTTCCTAGTTAGAAGTGGCGTCAGTGGTTTTACACGCCCTGACGAGTTTGACTTATGTGGTTGTTGCTGTTGCGAGGCGCCTCGGATTGATCGGTCGTTCTCGAACCGATGGAGTCATTTAGTTGGCTCGTTTACGCCCCATAGGGCGGAGAAACGCATGTTCAGGCATTTTAATCCACTCCGTGTGGACCGGCCCTGACGATCCAAGGGTCACTCGAGCTCTGATCCTGAGACTCGGACTAGGCAGTCTCGAATCGGTTGAGGACTATCTTTTGCCTCGGTTCATAGATGGAAATCCAATTTCCAAATACGTGACATTTGCGGTTTTATTTGTAAACCTATATATGGCGACATAGTGGTATGGGGCATTCATGCCGCCTATGATTGATACTTATGATTTGAAGTTGTTTTATAAACTATACACTTATAATAGTATCAAATGATTTGTTTTAAACGTATCAAGCATTCTTTGGCTGTTATAAGGTAAAAACCCTATCCCCCGGCTTGCGTTGCATTGTGTGATAGGACCTGGGTCTTATAACAGCTTCATTTTTCTTTATTTAGCATTGCGCTGTTGGTTTTATGCACTGGTATTCTTGGGAGGAAACCCGTTCCGTGTTATACGGCGTGGTCCCTTGATTTACCTAATGATTTGAAATAAAGATTAATAACTGTTTTAGTTCTCACACCAGTCACATGACTGACCTGGAGTTTATTGTTTTAACCTAAACTCTGGGTGCCCCTATTTTCGACACGGGCAGCTAGTAGTTTTGGTTTTGCAGATTTATATTCACAGGATCCTGGTTTACAGCTGGAACGATATCCGGAAAGCTTTGTATCCGTATATCTCATTCTAGTTGTGTATTGTATTATTTTCCGCTGCTATGTATTTAAATGTAATTTAAATCTCTGATATTTCTGTGTAATATTCATTTATACTCTGTATATTCTTGTAATCTGATGCATTGTTGTAATATACAATGAAATGTTCTTCTGTATGCGTTCTGTTTTGTCGTGTTCTCAAACGATAGGGCGTTTCGAACGGTCTGGGTCGGTTTAGCGACTGGTTCGGACCGAGCGAAGTTCCTTGCCGTCACAAATTTATATAAAGATATATATATATATATATATATATATATATGTTTGGAAAGATATATACGTGTCAAGATAGGTTAGTTAAATCAGAATATTTATCATTTTGCCTCATTAGAATTGCCAAAACAAAATAACCATTTTTGTTTAGAGTCTAAATTAGAAAAATAGAAATTCTCAATAGGGACAAAGTTATTATGCTTATTCATTCATTACAATAGAGATATTTGCTTGTCATCATTATACGTATTGTGTATTACACTTTCATTCACAAGTTACCCGACCTGTGTATGTTATTGGGACGATAATTTTCACACATCGCCCAAGTGCACAAATTAGTTTATTATTTGTTTGTTGGTTGAAACCCCACACGGGTGTTGGGATGAAAATTTATATACATTAATCCCAATATTTAATTGTTTGTTGATCGTTAGATCGACAGGCTGTGATGAGCGTTATTAGTTAATTTTAACGCTTATATAGTGGAATTTACACTTTGGATGTAAATGGATGATTTGATGATGTGTGTGGAATCCATGTAACCCAAATTAGATGGTAAATGTTTGAGTCGCATTTCGATTCAGGTGTTCTTTTAAATAAGAATATTTTTACATTAGAAATCCTTTTTATATAATTTTTTTTTCAAAATATAGATTGTTAATTAAGTATATGTTAAAACAAGGAATATTTGTAAAGGATAAAGAATTTGTAATATAAAGAATACCTTTCATTTAGAGTCTTTATATAAAGAATATTTTTATGATTATTTTAAAATATGTTTTTAAAAGATTACTAGCACTTGCAATCATATTTTGTGATATGAAATAAATTGAGACGTGAAGTGGATTTATCGTGGACGGTGTTTTTAAACGACATTTTTCCTTTAATCCAATTTACGTTGAAATTATTATTTGGAATTTATAAATCTATTTTATAGATTTAAAAAGGCATTTTCGAAAACCAAGTTTTTCCAATTTAATATATTAAATAGGAATTAAGTGGAAATTCGATTGGTAATAATCGAAATGGGCTTCTATAAAAGAAGACCGATATTATATATGGAATTTAAGGGGCTTTGCCGTTATTCCATTTATATTATTAGTCCGATACAGAAATCTATATCGATTATGTATTGATCTGTGGAATTCCATATTTTGGAAATTGATTTATAGATTTTATTTTAAATGTTTATCTTTGATAAAATTAATGAGAATCTTTTAAATTGAATATATTATTAAAAGAATATTCTGAGTTGGGATGTGACGAAATGTGTGATTTTCCAATATTTGTTTTTAATCCCAAAATACGCGAGTTATTCAGAAAGTCCGGGTTTAACCCATTCTGAATAATCATCACAACGATCAAGAGTCGAAGACGAAGACGGTGATTGAAGACCGAAGGTTTTCGCATCGTTGAGATGATGATGACTGGTATCTTGAATTGGGATTGACCTTCCAAGGCAAGGTATTTGGTAATGATCGTCCAAACGCATTTGGAGATCGACGGACACGATGTTTCGCTCAGACCCAGAGCGGACTTGTAAATGGATTGTGTGTCTGACATTGTATTCCTTCCTGCTGTATTTGTTGAACGCTACTGATTATATATTTCTGTTTGGTGGTGAAGGATTTATTCTTTACTTATCACCCTTCTCTAAAATGTATGAGCTTAGAGGTTATATATATATTAGTAGATGATCAATAATATGGTAGGGTCTGACAATGTGGCATGCTAAGATGCAAATGATCAAGGCTTTGTTGAAAAGCAGGCCTTGTGGCTAATGATCAAAGCATAGCCTGTTTAGGCATAGCTTTGTGAATAACGTGACTTCGCGAGCCTCACACCCCGGTATGAGTCAAAAACGGGATTAGGACTGCAGGGAGTGCACACGTTTCTTTCTAGCTAGAGTGGTGTCAGTGACCTACCAGCCCTGACATTTTACTTATGTGGATGATGGATTTTGAGGCACCTCGGATTTTTATAGGCCGATAGTGGTCATATTATAGGTTCAAAGGAACCGGGAAGCGTGTGTTCAGGCATAACCAATCCACTGCCGATAGGCGGGGACCGGCCCTGAAGATCCGATGGTTTGAAAGTGATTTTAAAAATAATCAATATTCCCAATACGTGAATTGGACGGGAGTTGAATCGAAATTATCTTCGGAATATTTCGATGTTGGATTTCGTGACTATACAGATATTGTTATGGTAATTTGAAAGATATATTTTATATCGTTATTTCCAATACGATATATGTTGGTTTCAGAATTTAATATTGAATATAAGCCGATATATTTTCTATTCAGAGCCTTGTATTTAATATCAAATATGATTTGGGTTTATCGTGAATCGTGTTTTATATGACATTGGTTCTTTAACCCAGTTAAAGGCAGGATGTTGATTTTTGGGAAGATTAAAACTAAGTGGAATTTCAATGAATCTTTAATTAGATTGAAATGTGAATTGATAATTTAAATTATCAAATCTGAAAGGTGATCGAGAATGGAGTACCACCATTTTTGCTCCAAAGCGATAGTTAAATCTTTAATTAGATTTGAACGGGAGAAGGTAATCAATTTTACCGATAACACCATGGTGTTAGATATAGAGTATTACCAATTTTTCTCCATGGGATATATAGGTTGGGATT
Organism: Allium sativum; assembly: GCA_030737875.1. Classification (NCBI taxonomy): domain Eukaryota; kingdom Viridiplantae; phylum Streptophyta; class Magnoliopsida; order Asparagales; family Amaryllidaceae; genus Allium; species Allium sativum. Next base: position 11,231 of record JASFAX010007189.1, on the reverse strand, counting down.
GGGAAATAAAATAAATAATTACTTCGGTGTGGTTCGCTAATCCCGACTAGTTTGAAATGATATCCAAAGGAAGATTAAAGAATAAATTTAGAAGAATTTATCTTGGATAAAATTAATGGGAACCTTTCCCTAAGAATGTGATTTTGTGAATTAAATAATATTCTGAATTGGAATGAGGCGTTTGTTGTGTTTGTGTAACATTCGTTTATTATATACGTGGGTTATTCAGAAAGGCCGGGTTTATCCCATTCTGAATAACCGATTCGACGAGATGTTGAAGATGAAGACGGTGGTAGAAGACCGGAAGACTTCACATCGTTTGGGTGATTACTGATGATCTCGATTGGGCTGTACACCCAAGATGAGGGAAACAGTTGGTGTTCGTCCAGACGTACTTGGAGATGGATGGATATGCGAGGAAAGTGCCTCCGGTTTCGTTCAGACCCAGAACGAACTTGTAAATGGATTGTGTGTCTGACATTGGATTTTATTCTGTGTTGATTGATCTCTATTAAATATACATCTGTTTGGCGGCGGAGAATTTATTCTCTTGCTTAACGCCCTTCTCTGAGACGTACGAGCTCAAAGGTTGTATATCGACGAACATCAGTCGCATGGAGTGAATTGCCAGTGTGGCATGCGTAAGTGGCCATTGATCAAGACTTCTGTTGCAAAGCAAAGTCTTGTGGTTGATGATCAAAGCACGGCCTGTGTGGCGTAGCTTTGTGTATAACGTGAATTCGCGAACCTCACACCTCGGTATGAGTCAAAAACGGGATACGGACCCAAGGAGTGCATGACGTTTCTTTCTAGCTAGGGTGGTGTCAGTGACCTACCAGCCCTGACATTTATATACTTTTCACCTATGTGGTTGTTGGATACGAGGCGCCTCGGATATAGGTCCGTAAGGACCGGGAAACGTGTGTTCAGGAATTGCCAATCCTCAAAAGTAAGAGAGGACCGGCCTTGGAGGATCCAGGGATTGCTGTGTGCGGTCCCGAGGCATTTGCTAGAGTGTCTCGAACGCGGAGAGGAGCTTGCCCCTTGCCTCAACTCATGATGGAATCCAATTTCCAATACGTGATATTGCGGTTTTAATTGTAGAACTAATATGGAGACATGATATATGGTACCCATGCCGCCTATGATTGATATTTATGATTGAAAATTGTTTTGACACTATACACTTACAATAGTATCAAATGATTTGTTTAGACGTACCAAGCATGTTTGGCTATTATAAGGGAAAACCCTATCCTCCGGCTTGCATTGCATTGTGTGATGGGACCTGGGTCTTATAATAGCTTCATTTTTCTAAAGAGCATTGCGCTGTTTTGTTATATGCACTAGTATTCTTGGGAGGAAACCCGTTCTGTGTTATACGGCGTGGTCCCTTGAATTACTCTCTTTTAAAGTAAAGTTTTGAATAACTGTTTTAGTTCTCACACCAGTCACATGACTGACCTGGAGTTTATTGTTTTAACCTAAACTCTGGGTGCCCCTATTTTCCACATGGGCAGCTAGTAGTTTTGGTTTTGCAGATTTATATTCACAGGATCCTGGTTTACAGCTGGAATGATATCCGGAAAGCTCTGTATCCGTATATCACCTTCAGTTGTGCTTTGTATTATTTTCCGCTGCTATGTAATTTATTGTAATCTATGATATTTATCGAATGTAATTTATTCAATTATACTCTGTATATTCTTGTATCTGATGGAATTGTTGTAATAACAATGAAATGTTCTTCCGTCTGCGTTCCAATTTGTCATGTTCTCAAAACGATCTGGGGTTTCGAACGGTCTTAGTCGGTTTAACGATCGATTCGGATCGAGCGAAATTCCTTGCCATTACAGTAGCGCATTACCCCCATTCCGAACATAATGGGATATGTATCGTAGGTTGATTCGACTATTTCGATCAGTTTCCGTCAAAATCAACATATAACTCTATATATTGAATTTGAACACACATTTCAATTTACTAGGGTCACATACTAACTCGAAAAATTCCAGAAAAATATTTTCTAGCTTCGTATTGACGATACGGTCCTAACAAAACTAGTTTCGTTGAATTCTGAGACCGTTGGAAAAATGGCCATTTTCCAGTCGATTAAAATCAACTGAAACTGGTCAAACGCGTTTTCCTTTGCCACACTCACATATTGATTCGAAAAATTATGAAATTTGAAACCTAGCAATAAATTGACATCACGGATCCAACAAAAGTGGTTTCATCGAAATCCGAGGTCATTTGCAAAATTCCCATTTTTAAGGGCCTAAATTCCATAGCGACTATTCAGAATTTTCAACTGGACATATCTTTTGATTCCCGCTATGAAATTTCGATTTTTCGGATTCGTTGGAAAGATATCCTCAATTAGATTCCATTATTTTTGGTTTCATTAAAATCCGGATTGTTTTGCACCCGGTACATTCAATTGAAGTTTGAAATCGAATTATCGAACTACCGCGCCATTTTCAATTCTATTTATAATTTAAAATAAATATTTATATTCTAACGACGACGTATATAATATATACGTTCGAATCTATATTCAAAATAAATTTCTTGTTGATATTATTTAAAATAATTCATTTTAAATGTGCAAAATTCGCTAAAATTGCCAAAATAAAATTTTTAAACTGGCCCAGATTTTCGGGTTGTTACAATCTCCCCCACTTAAAACTTTTCGTCCCCGAAAAGGAACGAAGTCGAAAGTGGTTTGATTAATCAACTCTACGTTCGATCTGGCTTCCATTCTCCAACTTTTCAGTTTCTGAGAATTTTCAAATTCTTCAAAATTTTGGCTAACACCCTGAATTTTTGAAAAATTTCGCCATAACCTCCCCTGCACCGGGAGCAACGGGAAAATCCCGAAATTTCCATATAGGCCTTCTGATCTCAAAAAGAAAAAGAAAAAGCCAAGTGGCTAGCCAATAGGCTCATAAAATCATTATCACCCAAACAAAACAGTAAATTATGGTAAACATGTACCTATTTGTCGGGCAAACAAATTTTATTCTCGGCTCTAGCCTCCTTGCTATGACCTGTTCAATGTAAGTACATGTATATGCATGCATTTGTAATCATTTTTCAATACAATTCAATATTTGGTTCAATTAGGCATAATGGTTCAAAATTATCAAACAAATAGACAAACAACACAAACATCAATCAATTAGTGAATTAAAGTTTCAAATTCATAATTTTGATACATATATATACAGAAAATCATGTTTTGATGCCAAATCGCAACAATGAATTCTAGCTATATAAGTTTTGGTTCTCACACCAGTCTAATGGAAATATATAGAAATCACACCTTCGAAACACGAACATAAATACTGATGATGTGGCACATCAGAATTATCCCCGGGTGCCTAGAATGTGACTCTATATCTATCCAGTATATTAAAACTTCGACTATACGTTCATGATGCATATACGCAAAATCTATATATACTCGATTGTCCATATTCAAAATAAATAAATAATCAAATATGTTTTAAAACGAATTAAATTTTCAAAATAAAATTGTTTTCATTTGAAAAATATACTCTTCACACTCGTTCTAGGATACTACTGATCCTATCTCTAACGAGTCATTCTAATTGGATATTACTAATCCAATATCTGATGAATTCTTTCGTATGGTTCTAATGTGTCTTGTTCTCGAGCTCTGTAAACCAAAGCTCTGATACATACATACCTTTTCGTCGAGTATTCTATTTATATACCTTCATACCTTATCCATACCTATCTCATGTATATTTATACCTGCCCAATCTATTTTAACTATACCTGATCGTTTTAACTCAATTCGTTAATTAATTTGTTAATTAACTCTTTAGTCTATTTCACTTTTATATTTGAACATGACACGTTCAAATATATTTTAACTTGCTTATTAACTAATTTGAATCCAAATTTCAAATTTAAGTTCTATATTCGATTTCGAATATCCATTTACAAATCCAATTCACCTTTCAAAGTTCAACTTCAAATTCAAAACTTGATTAACTAATTCCTCTTCGACTTAGTTAATTCTATTCAATTTCTATTCAAATTTTATACAAATTCTATTATTCGAATCTATATATCAAATTCTATTATTCAAATTCTATATATTCAAATTCTATTGTTTAAATTCCATTTGAATTTCTATATTCAAACTCTATATATTCAAATCCTATATTTGAATTCCATTTGAATTCTATATTCAAATTCCATTTTACTTTCGATATTCAAATCCTATATTTGAATTCCTTTATATTTTCTATATTCCAATTCTGTTTTTGAATTCCATTTGAATTTCTATATTCAAATTCCATCTGAATTTCTATATTCAAATTCTATATCACTTCCATTGAATTTCATATATTCAGACTCCCTTTGAATTTCTATATTCAATTCTATTTGAATTCTCTTTATTCAAATTCTATATTCAAATCTATTCGAATTCTCTTTATTCAAATTTCGTTTCAAACTATTTGAATTCTATATTCAAATTTCATTTCAATTCCATTGAATTTCATATATTCAAACTCCCTTTGAATTTCTATATTCAATTTTATTTGAATTCTCTTTATTCAAATTCTATAATTACTCTATATGAATTCTATATTCAATTCTCCATTATTTAAATCTTCTTTATTCAAATCCCCTTTGAATTTTCTAATTTAAATTCTATGTTTGAATTTCCTTTATTCAAATTCCTTTCCAAACTTTCTTTATTCATTCTTTAAATAAGTCTCGATTTCAATTCCTTTTGAAATCGATATTTCTACCTTTGGAAAATAGATTTTCCTTTAAATTTCACACTTGTATTTTTTATTTCTGAATTATCCAATGATAATTCTCTTCACTTTATTTATAAACTTCGTTTATAAAAGAACTATTTATAAACTTCGTTTATATAGGAACTTCTCGTTTTATTTCTTTTAAAACAAGTTAATATTTCAAATCTATTTCAAAATTCAAATTCTATATTATAAATCCCATTTTGAAATTCAACACAACTTGTCTTTCCCAAAACAAATTCAAAACAGTATCTATGGTAGTAATTCATCACTTACAACTCGAAAATGAATACTGATGATGCAGCTGTCATCATCATAATCTATTTTCCAGCGATCGAAGTGAGTTCAATACTATAAAACCATTTCTAAACATTTCCACTTTGAAATTCATTTCAAAATATAATTCACACTGCTTGTAAAACAATTTAAAATCTCCCAGGATCTTAAATTTTCCTTATTTTTAATCCAAATCCATTCACAAACACTTATCCAATTTTCCAGAATTTTAATTAAATTTCTGGTTTAAATTCAGATTTAACTCATCTGATTTCACGTATTTCACTTATATGAATTCTGATTGGTTATTTACATAACCACTTAATTTATAATCTTACTCGATTATAATAACAACCAATATATCCAATATATATCAAAATATACTTTGGGTAAAATTATTTTAATTTAACCTCTTTTCAAAACATATCATGACGACCCATCGTATTCGAGTATTTATAAACTCCTACCGATACAGTGGATCAAACTGATCGACCAGAACCCATAAACAACTCAACCAATGAATCTCCACAATATAAAACAATTTTTTTATATCAATAACAAATACGCTCACTCGTATATATACACTCAACTCAATCTAGGGTATTACTAACCCTATCTCTACCAAGTCACGCCACAGAGCCAAGGTAGTTCACTTAAACTTAAGCTCTGATACCAACTGTAATGACCCGGGATTTTGTCGACTTTGGTTATCACCATAAACTCAATGACGACTAACCAAACATCGAAAAATCCCGATAATTAATGAAAGAAATTAGAGGGTGAGGAAAGATAAGATAGAAAACTTATAGAAAAGAAGAAGAAGAAAAACACATTATCAGAGTAACACGAATCTCACAGCGGAACGAATAAATATATTTCATAACATAACTTTGAAATACAAATATGTACTTGAATATACATACCATTATCAAAGTACAGCACTTACAACACGGCGGAAATAACTATAGCTATATGATCCTGAAGCCTCCTGCGCCAGCCTCTACCAGTATATCTGTAAATCCCGAATACTTGACTGCCCGTACAAATTTAGGCACCCAATAGTTTAGGGAAAACAAACAAAATAAACACCGGGTCAATCATGGGACTGGTATGAGTAAAACAGTTTAAAACAGTTCGAACAAGTAAACGATATCTCATAAGGCCACGTCGTATAACGGAACGGGTTTTTCCCATATGAGAATCCAAATTAGCTTTATATCAAGAACCTTTTGATATTATAATAATGTCTATCAACCACAATATAATAATCATCTAGCAGAAACGCTTTCATCTCACGTTCTACATATATAGTATACAATCAAAACCGCAAGCACGTATTGGGTAATGGATTTCCAACTATGACAAGGTATGGAACCACCTTTCGCTAATGTACCTCTAGAAAGGAATACACTGGGTTCAACAAGAACATCTTGCAACCCGGCCACACATGACCGACCACTCATCTCGCTTGAGTGTATCGAATGTATATCACCAATGGTTGGGATCAACAACCATTTTCCGAATGGGACAACATCAACAATAGATTTTTAGAAATGAATGAAACTCTAGATCAGGTGATTATACACCCTACTTCGGTGCGACCGACTTAGCCATGCTGCCTGCCCGATTTCTGTCATTCACCGGATGTGAGCCTAGAAGCTACGCTTTATTATCACACTAGATTCACTTTGAATGCCACATCGTCAAATCCATCAAATCACAGATTGACGTCCTCAACCATACATTATGTGTTAGCTAAAAGAAGTTTCCTTCTCCGCTTCCACTCTTGGTATGGTTGGAGAAATCAATATACGTGATCGTCTGGAAATACTCTGTCAGACATCCGTCCATACAAGTCATCCAGGAACAGGATGAACCGAAGGCACTTTTAGTACATCCATCTTAGGTAGTGTTATCTAAGACTTATACAATAGCCCTTGCACTTTACTCCGTCTTCAATTATCTTTGGCATATATGATTCGCAACGCTTATGCCAATACAGAGTGGTTCTTTGGATAATAATCCAACCGGTCTCTCCATATTAACAACGTTAAAATGGTCAGAACTTCGATAGTCTGTGATTTAACTATCGAAGAAAAACAGGTGTGCAAACAACGATATTATTTCCAAATGGAAATTTATATCGATCAAACATCATTCAACATTTATCTCTTTATTTCATTAATTTACTTATCTCCTGTTTTCCTATATTCAATATTTCTTATTTTCTAAATTTGGAAAATATACGTTATTAACAATGGAAAACATTTCCATTTCTTGATTTCTTTATTAGAAAACATTTATGGTTTCTTATTTGGAAAACATTTCCAAAGCTTCTTTATTGGACTTAGACAGATGCTTAAACAAACATCGCTATGCCAACTCAAACCATTTCCTTTAATTACTAAATTCACTTAACAATCCTTTACTATCGAACCTTAACCATTCCTTAGTTAAAAATGAAGTCAATCAAGTTGGGGTAATACTACCTCTCAGACCTTAACTGAACAACGTTTCTAACCTTGAAATAGACAAAGTTCACCCTTCTAATTCTTTAACAAACTTCCTTACGTAACTCTCTTTCAAATCTTTTCTATTCGATAATACTTTCCTTCGATAAGGTATATTCGATAACTCTATTCAATTTATTCTATTCACTTAACTCTTTTGATACTCTAACTCTATTCACTTAACTCCTATCGAATAAACTATATTCGATAACTCTTTTAATTCTATTTGAATAAACTGTATATTCGATTAACTCCTTCTTGCTTTAACTCTAATCGATTAAACTAACATCGATTAACTCCTTTTACTTCAACTCTAATCGATTAAACTAACATCGATTAACTCCTTTCACTTTAACTCTAATCGATTAAACTAACATCGATTAACTCCTTTCACTTCAACTCTAATCGATTAAACTAACATCGATTAACTCCTTTCACTTCAACTCTAATCGATTAAACTAACATCGATTAACTCCTTTTACTTTAACTCTAATCGATTAAACTAACATCGATTAACTCCTTTTACTTCAACTCTAATCGATTAAACTAACATCGATTAACTCCTTTCACTTCAACTCTAATCGATTAAACTAACATCGATTAACTCCATGTACTTTAACTCTAATCGATTAAACTAACATCGATTAACTCCTTCTACTTTAACTCTAATCGATTAAACTAACATCGATTAACTCCTTTCACTTCAACTCTAATCGATTAAACTAACATCGATTAACTCCTTTATTCTATTCGAATAACTAATATTCGATTTACTCCTTTTTCGAATAAACTATTCATTTATAAAGATTTACTTTTAGTAACGGTTCTTCACTTTACAAATGATTTCCTTTTTATTCTAACTTATCCTTTGATTTTATAAATATTTCTTTTATAAAAATCCTTTCCCTTTTCTATATAAAATCCATCGATTTTATATAAATAATTCATTTTCAAAATACACTTTGAAAAATCCCCTTTCCCATATCCAGTATTTCTTATGGTATTTAACATACCATATAACAATGATAAATATCGTCCAACACACATAATCAACAACAGATTATATATCACATCATATATCACAATATATGAATCACAGTAAAATAAATGTTGAGGAATCCAGTTGGATTCCTCCAACCTGTCTCCCTGCATCCACAGATGTTAAACAATATAGATAACATCACTTTCAGTTCCATATGATATATTCTGTTAAACAGAATCAAATATAGAAATTTAACCAACTGACTAGCAGTTCAATCAAACAGTCAATCAGCCAATATCTAACAGTTCTAAAAATACAACATGAAATTATAAACTGTTCAGAGTTAGTGAGATTTACTCACATTGGACAATCATCTTTAATAACGATAACCATCGCTCGATTTGATTCAGACCGACAATTTATATTGCCATAAATTGTAACGAATCCCAATCCACTCCCAGTCAGTTCCAGTGTGGTTTATTTCGTTCAATTGTTTTAATTATCTAATAGGTTGATTTCCATTCTGTTCTCCAGTGCTCGCTCACAACTGCACCAGTACAAATTCCAGAACCTTAGCCAAGTTTGTTTAACCCTGCCATGATGTAAATATTATACATCACATAAAAATAATAATATACTTAACGCTTTAATTGATTAACTGATTTACTTTTTGTTAAGGCAAGCATAGAGGCCCACTTTTTCTTCACCCCGTTGCCTGCTTAACATACGACCCAGTTTCCATTGTTCTATCCAAACTCGACCACTTGTTTTCAGTTTCTCTTCTTGTTTTACTCTTCTGCTTCACAATGGTTTGTGAAGACATAACCAACTTCAGTTATTTGCAAACGCGACGACCTTGTAATTTCTTGCCATCACGTTAATGCCCAACGGTATTATTTTCAACATACCATGTTGATTTTAAAACGCTAGCCCGCTGATAACCCATGCTCACGTTAACAAAAAGCCCAGTTCCATTTTTCCATCCTTCCTATCGCCTTCTTTGGTTCCCAACTTCTTATGTTTAAACATTGTTTCATCCTATTTTTTTACCCAGCTTCTTCTCGTTTAAACACGTCTGCACCATGTCTATACTCTCGTTTTTGACACAACGGTACCCTTCGTGCTTCCTGAAACTGATTTACAGTACCAACAATAACCTTTATGCGTTTCCGAATTTGCTCCACAACTATTCAACTCACTAACTTCTGCTCTCGTTCGGAACAAATAACCCACTCACGAACAAGTACACCAACGTCGCTCCACATCCAGGCCGCTGAACATCGACCGATTTCAGCCATCATGAGCGGCTCCTCATGCTTGTCTATCTCCCGCAGCAGCTCACCACCGGAGGATCCCTACTGTCCTCAAACTCGTTCAAACTACAACGCCTTTGAGGCTTAAACCTGGTCGCCGTGATTCGAAACTTTTGATCGTGGCCGGTCATTTTCACTAGCTCGAGGTGCCGAACCATGCTGTAGTTAAGGGTTTGAGATATTGATTACGGATTTGGAAGAATTTGTGGAAGAAGAACAATGATTCCTATTCATTCGTTTGTTTCAGGAATGAAGATGGCGGCGGAACACTTGTTGACCGTGTATGGTAGGGTTTTCGGAGAAATTAGGTTAAGTGATCCTTTTATAGAGAAGTTTTAAAGTTGCTGTAATTTCCTTGTCCACGAAAGTTTTTGAATGTGAGAATGAGGCCACGACAGTCCTTTGATATAAGTGAATTTGGAACATATATATATTTAATTATATTAAACTTAATGGTCAAGTATCCCCTTTCTTACGTAAGATTCTACTTACGTATGGACAAAAGTAAAAATACCATTGTGTCGCGTTCGGTGCCACGATTCCAAAAGTGTAATAATATCGGTAGTTGAGCTCATATTGTGAAACCCCAAAATGTTGATTACAGGGTGCGAAATACTCCAATTAAAAGTTGCTTGTTTAATTAATTAAAAATTACAATAAAATTCTAAAAATTAAATTATCGCTATGTCCCAAAAGAACCTTGTCTAAATTCAAACCCGATCTCTAGTTATATCGAATAAACCGTTACGGTCGATAGATGATTTTATAGCGACTATTTTAAAATTTGATTTGGACATATCTCAAAATCTACACGACGAAATCCCGATTTTTCTCTTCCACTAGAAAGATATACTCCACCAGCTCCACACGTTTCTTATTTCACAGAAATCTGGCTTAAAATGAATCTTGTATATTCAGTTGAAATTCGAATCGCCAAATATCGAACTGCAGCGCCATTTCAAGCTCGATTTTAATTATATTATAATTCTATGTTCAAACTGTCATTTATATAATATATTCGTTATTTAAATTCAATCCCAAGCTGAATTAAATATCACAGACGATCCGGTTCACACCATATCGTCATTTCAGCATATTCTGATTATTTCAGAATTAAATATATTATTTAATTTATTATTGTAATTAAATATTCATTATTATTTTAATTCCACTACCATATAATTCACTATACCACCATTTATATAATTAAATAAATTAATTCTAATACCTCTGCCAATGCGGGTCATTACAGATCTCAAAACAATTTATATCTTCAAATCTGTCAAGAATTCGAGGGGGTTCCAAAGCGAAAGTTGTAGATCTGATGGAGATCTAGCTGCTGACAAAA
>JASFAX010007188.1:0-27138 GCA_030737875.1 Allium sativum | reverse complement strand
AACCAAGCTAAGGATGGCCAGAAAAAGAGCAAGAAAGATGTTGAGTGCTTCAGTTGTGGTAAGAAGGACCATTATGCTAAAGAATGTCGGGCCAAGCCAGCGGAAAGGAAGTGCTATAACTGTGGCCAAGTGGGACATCATAAGGATAAGTGTCCACAACCTCTTAAGGAGAAGCAGGTGGTGAAAGCATATGCCCTTAATGCTATTCCTTCTTCGTCGAATGCCCCAACTGCGACGGAGAAAGGAAAGAATGTCATCATTCAAGGTATTCTTTCTATTTATGATGTTCCAGTTCGAGTTTTGTTTGATACTGGGGCTTCCCGTTCCTTCATATCTAGTGACCTGGTGGATAGGTTGGGACTGGAACCCGAGATAGTCGATAGACCATTGGTTGTGACTAACCCGATTGGTGGTTCGACTAACCTTAGTATGATTTGCCGAAATTTGGTCTTATCGAGTCATGGATGTATGTTTGTTTGTGATTGCTTTGTTTTGGGCTTTACTGTGTATGGCATTATATTGGGGGTCGATTGGCTCCAAAGATACGGGGTGGTGGTAGACTGTGAGGGCTTTTTGGTGACAGTTAGGGCGGATGATGGGCGGAGGGTAGTGTTTGGTAGTCTACCTAGTGATGGAGTAATGGCTAGTTTTATAAATTCCCTCGACATCCTGCATGATGAGTTGTTAGAGGTGCCCATGGTTGGCCAGTATCCGGACGTCTTCGAGGAGGTGACCGGGCTTCCACCACACCGAGAGATTGAGCTCCGTATTGATTTAGTGAAAGATGCCAAACCTATAGTGATGCCACTTCGTCGTATGGCACCAAGGGAGCAGCGAGAGCTCGGGGTGCAAGTCAGCAATCTTTTGAAGAAGGGGTTTATTAGAAGAAGTGTCTCCGAGTGGGGAGCACCGGTTGTGTTTGCCACTAAGGCAGATGGTTCCCTTCGTTTGTGTGTGGACTATCGCGAGTTGAATAAGGTGACGAGGAAGAATAAGTATCCTCTACCGCGGATAGATGATTTGTTTGATCAACTGGAAGGAGCAAGAGTGTAACACCCCGTATTTCTATTATTAACAATGTTCACAAATTAAAGAATAACTAATCTCAGACGTGAGAATTGTGGGAAACGGGTTGCGCCTTTGTGTTTGTCTCGGAATTCTGGTTGAAATAGAGTCCGAGTTTGCGTGAATTGGACTTCGTATAAAGGAGATATGGCCATCAGAAGTTTCAGAAAATTCAAAACAGATTTCAGAAAATTTAAAATTTAAAATTCGAAGTCAAACAGGCTAGGCGGGAAATTTCCCGCCCACCACCCCTGTAACGACCCAGGATTTTAGGGCCAAGTTAAATTTATTTTAAGTGATTTTAAATGAGTTTTGATATTTAAAATAATCTATTTTAAATAATAAGGATCACAAATTTGGTTCAAATCGAAGTTAGAATGAATAAATTAATTTTAAATATAAAAAGAGCTAGAAATGGCGCGGTAGTTTGAAAAGTCAAACTTGAACTTTGACTAACCATACAGGATGCAAAATTTAACGGATTTTAGTAAAACCAAAAATATTAGAATCTATTTGAAAATATCTTTTCAACGAATTCGAAAAATCGAAATTTCATAGCGGAAATCAAAAGTTATGGCTAATTCAATTTTTAGAAAGGTCGGTGGGTAATTCGCATAGGACAAAAATGCTACTTTTCACATATTTAGGAATTTGAACTCGAAACCACTTCCATTGGTTTCAGAATGACGTTTCTGCATTGAAAAACAGTAAACACTTATATGTTTCGAGTTTTAGAAAATATTTGTTTAAAAATGTATTTTTAATATTAAAAATATTCGCCTTGAAAATAGCCATTTTTCAAAAAGTCTCAGAATCGAACGAAATAAATTTTGTTGGGTTCGTATCATCAAAACAAAACTAAAAATGATTTTTTGGTAATTTTTAGAATTAATATATAATTATAATTGATTTTTCAGCATAAACGGGCAAATTTTTGACTTTAAAAATTCATTAAAAATTCAAACGGTCTCAGAATTGAACGAAACGAATTTTGTTGTGATCGTATCGGCATAAGAAAGCCAAAAATAATTTTTCCGGATTTTTCTGACTTCGTTTGTGGCCCCGGCAAAATTATATTTACGTTTGTATTTAAAATAAAGGATTTATTTGAAAATAAAAGAAAACCATACTGTAACTTCAGAATTGGACCATGGGAATAACGCCATCGCGTTCAGAAGACGTCAAAACATTAAGTTCGACAGTCGTTGAGCGCGAATCGGAGGTCGTATGTGAAAACGGTATTTTCTTGAATTAAATAATTAATTAAATAATTAAAATAAAACCCTAAATACTAGTATATATACCACCGTATATACGAACAGTACCTTCTTCCTCCTCGTCAAATTCAAGCCGCCGAAACCCATTATTGATCAAAATTTCAAACTCACTTTTCTCCCTCGTCTCTTAACGAAATTCAACGTACCATATACCGTTTCGAAGCTCTTCGCGAGCTCTTCGATTTGGTACCAATCTCCGCCTCCCCCGTGCCCTGTAGCTCCGCCACCGAGCCCGTAAACATCCGCCGCACGCAGCCATGTGGGCCCCACCACGCTCGACCGAACTCCACCCCCTTCTGACCGTGCAAAGATCTCTCCAAGGCGGTCATTCTCCAAAAAACGGCACCCAAAACCGTTCAGTAAATCAAAAGTTATCGCGATTTGAAGTTTTGAACAAATTCTGAAATTGAGGTATGCTTCAGATTTTGTAACGCTTTTAAGCGTGACAGAAACAGTTGTTAAAAGTCTGTTTGAATTAAAACATCAATAACTTATGCATATGAACACCGATTCTGAAAATTTCAGATCCGATGGAACCGTGACTTCGAATACAACTTTAATACAGAGCAATTGGGAACAAACTCTAATCTAATTGAGGTGAGAATCCTATTTATTTTATTTAAGTAATTATGTTTTAATTATGGATGTTCGCATTCATAATCATATATGTATGTGAATCTGCTATGATATAAACTGTATGTGAATCTGCTATGACTTAATCTGTATGCGTATGCTATGTCAAAACCCACTGTATGTTGAGATGTTACAATATAAAAATTAAATATATTAAAATCGTTCATGTATGTTGTGTGACATGTTGATATGTCAAAATTAAATTTGTTCATGTATGTTGTGTGACATGTTTATATGTTAAAATGTTAACATATCAAAATTGTTCATTGTATGTTATATTAACATTATTATATATTAAAAATAGAAAATGTTGGAAATGTTCATCGTAGGATAAAATTGACATTTTTGTCAATATTAAAATAAGAAATTGTTCATGTATGTTGAAGTGACACTTTTGTCAATATCAAAATAAGAAAATGAACACCGTATGTAAATTGACATTTTTGTCAATATCAAAATAAGAAAATGAACACCGTATGTAAATTGACATTTTTGTCAATATCAAAATAAGAAAATGAATACCGTATGTAAATTGACACTTTTGTCAATATCAAAATAAGAAAATTAGCACCGTATGTTGAATGAACAAATTTGTGTATTTATAAAATAGAATTGGTTGTTATATGTGAATGATTATATTTTGTTCATTTATAAAATAAGAAAGCACTATATGTTAAAGAATTATATTTTGTGTCATTATTCAAAATAAAGTTTGTCGCTATATGAAACGAACCATTTTTTTTGTTAGTTAATAAAAATAGAATTAGTCGCTATATGTAATGAACTAATATTTTGTTCATTAGTAACAATAAGCAAGCACCGTATGTTGAATGAATATATTTTGTTCATTATTAAAATAAGAAAAGCACCGTATGTTAATGAACAATATTTTGTACATTGTCAAAAGAAGAAAGCATCGTATGTTAATGAACTATATTTTGTTCATTATTAAAAATAAAAATAGCATAGTATGTTAATGAACTATATTTTGTCCATTATATAAAATAGAAGATGGCACTATATAAAAATAGCATATTTGTCATGTTATCAAATAGGAAAAAAAATAGTACATTGTATGTATTGCATATTATTTTTGTTAAGTTGTCAAAATAGAAAAAGTGCATTGTATGCATAGCATATTATTTTTGTCAAAATAGAAAAAGTGCATTGTATGCATAGCATATTATTTTTGTCAAAATAGAAAAAGTGCATTGTATGCATAGCATATTATTTTTGTCAAAATAGATAAATGCATTGTATGCATAGCATATTATTTTTGTCAAAATAGAAAAAGTGCATTGTATGTATTGCATATTATTTTTTTCAAAATAGATAAATGCATTGTATGCATAGCAAATGATATTTTGTCAAAATAGAAAAGTAGAAACTCGCATTGCACAAATGATATTTCGTCAAAATAGAAAAGTAGAAACTTGCATTGCACAAATGATATTTTGTCAAAATAGAAAAGTAGAAACTCGCATTGCACAAAATGATATTTTGTCAAAATAGAAAAGTAGAAACTTGCATTGCACAAATGATATTTTGTCAAAATAGAAAAGTAGAAACTTGCATTGCACAAAATGATATTTTGTCAAAATAGAAAAGTAGAAACTTGCATTGCACAAATGATATTTTGTCAAAATAGAAAAGTAGAAACTTGCATTGCACAAATGATATTTTGTCAAAATAGAAAAGTAGAAACTTGCATTGCATAAAATGATATTTTGTCAAAATAGAAAAATAGGAACTTGCATTGCATAAAATGATATTTTGTCAAAATAGAAAAATAGGAACTTGCATTGCACAAAATGATATTTTGTCAAAATAGAAAAGTAGAAACTTGCATTGCATAAAATGATATTTTGTCAAAATAGAAAAATAGAAAGTTGCTTTGCATAAAAGATATTTTGTCAAAATAGAAAAGTAGAAACTTGCATTGCACAAATGATATTCTGTCAAAATAGAAAAATAGGAACTTGCATTGCATAAAATGATATTTTGTCAAAATAGAAAAGTAGAAGCTTGCATTGCACAAAATGATATTTTGTCAAAATAGAAAAGTAGAAACTTGCATTGCATAAAATGATATTTTGTCAAAATAGAAAAGTAGAAACTTGCATTGCACAAAATGATATTTTGTCAAAATAGAAAAGTAGAAGCTTGCATTGCATAAAATGATATTTTGTCAAAATAGAAAAGTAGAAACTTGCATTGCACAAATGATATTTTGTCAAAATAGAAAAGTAGAAACTTGCATTGCATAAAATGATATTTTGTCAAAATAGAAAAGTAGAAACTTGCATTGCACAAAATGATATTTTGTCAAAATAGAAAAATAGGAAGTTGCATTGCACAAAATGATATTTTGTCAAAATAGAAAAATAGGAAGTTGCATTGCATAAAACGATATTTTGTCAAAATAGAAAAATAGGAAGTTGCATTGCATAAAACGATATTTTGTCAAAATAGAAAAAAAAGGGGAAATGAAACATAGGAGAAGATTTACATTATTTATGACGTATAAGGGTTACACCATAGAAAATGTCCATTATTCAAAATGTAAAGGGGAAAAGTAAAAATCAAAATTGATTGAAAACAGAGCCAAGGTCGCCCTTGATCCGAAGCGTCGTTAAATAAGGAAATTAATTATATTAAAATAATTAAGGCAAGAATTAATCGTTATAAAATAAAATAACGATATGAAATATGTTTTTCTCAAAATATATGAATGCGAGATTATTTGGAAAGTCCGGGTTAATCCCATTCCAAATGATCGTACGATTTCAAGAATTCAAGTATGAAGACGGCGTATGAAGACCGTAAATCTCCCCTCGAATGGACAATGATCAAGACTCTGAATTGGTTTGATCCCAATTCAAGGGTCGGGGTAATTGCCCAAACGTACGTGTTGATTTCACGGGTTTGACCCTAGTTCAGACCTAGAGCATGGGTATAAATGGATAGTGTGTCTGACATCGTACCCCACAAAATATTATGTTGTTGATATTCAGTTAATATATAAACGATTGGTGGTAGAGAATTTATTCTCTACTTAACACCCGTTTATATAGTGACGGACGATCAATAGTACGGTATGGAGTGACGGTGTGGCATACTAAGATGAAATGATCAGGGTTTCTTGTTGAAAAGCAGAACCTTGTGGTATGAAGAACATGACTTCACGAGCCTCACAAACCGGTAGAGTCTAAAAAGGGGGAAGGGAACGCAGGGAAAGTAGCACGTTTCTTTCTAGTTAGTAGTCATTTTACTTTTGGAGGATGATGAAATGAGGCGCCTCGGATAGGTCCTATAGGACCGGGGAACGTGTGCTTAGGAATTGCCAATCCTCTAAGCTGTATGTGAGGACCGGCCCTGCAGGATCCAAGGGTTAACTGCGGGTAATCCTGAGACGTTAACTAGAGCGTCTCGAATCGGTAAGGAGTCCTCCCTAGCCTGGACTCATGATGGAAACCCAAATTTCCAATACGACCCCGACGAATTTGATTGTATTACTAGTATTGGAGGCATAAAATATGGTACCTATGCTTCCTAGGATTGATACTTATAATTTGAATTGTTTTGAAACCATATACACTAATAATAGTATTAGTTACGTATTTGGCGTATTTAGCATGTTTAACCACCATAAGGTAAAACTCTATCCTCTTGGTGTGCGTTGCATTGTGTGATGGGACCTGAGTCTTATGGTGGTTCCATTTTTCAAAAGACATTGCGTTTTGTTACGTTTTACTTATCTGTATTGACACTATAGTTATGCACGGCAATCCATTGGTACAACCCGTTCCGCGTTAGCGGCGTGGTCTTTGGATTTGCCTTATTAGTATAAGTTATTTAAGAATTCTCACACCAGTCCTTGTTGCTGGCCAAAGGGGCTGGGTACGCATGATAGGGGGTTCTATAATGTTATTACTCTATGGATTTCCTTTGCTATATTGTATCTGTGTTCTGTTTTATTGTACTTATGTTGTATTCCAAAAATGATTTCTCCTGCTTTCACTTGTGGAAGTTTGGGGTTTTCACAACCCCAGGTCGACTGGGGAGTCGACTGGGCAGTCGACACCCCCCCCAGGTCGACTGGGGAGTCGACTGGGCAGTCGACCTGGGTGTCGACCTGGTCCAGTCGGCTTGGGTTTGACTGAGCCCAATCTTGAGCTGCTGATGTGTCTTTAGGGCTGAGTTGGCAAATTAAAC
Organism: Allium sativum; assembly: GCA_030737875.1. NCBI lineage: Eukaryota > Viridiplantae > Streptophyta > Magnoliopsida > Asparagales > Amaryllidaceae > Allium > Allium sativum. The sequence goes on along the minus strand of JASFAX010007188.1, from coordinate 19,948 downwards.
GGTTCAGGTTAGTTCTGAGTTGATCTGACGGTCTAAATAAATCCTAAACTCTATAAATACCTAGGTAGTCTCTCACTCTAATTCACATGAAAAATAGAATAGTCACCGTCATACCGCCGCCATGGAACTCAGTGTAGCCGCCGCCAACTAAGAAGGAAGAAAGCTAATCAAAACCCTAATTCTACTCAACTCTAAAGCAAATCAAGACTCTCTTTCTTCTCTAATTGTGAGTATGATGATCTTAACAAGATTATTAGCAAACTAATTAGATTAAGATGTGATATGGATCATAAGAAAATGATGTGAATTGTCATATATGTTGTTGTAAATCTTATGTTATCATGTATGTTGTAAATCCTAAGTTATGTGATGATGATATCCTATATGTTGTAAATCATGCTATGATGATATTGTATAGGTTGTAATTTTCTATGCTAAGTTGTGATAAATCATACATGTTATAAAGTCATGATGTTATTATCTATGCTAATTAGTTCATGTTAATCAAATCATAATGTTGATATTATTTGGGCTATGTTGATCTATATGACAAATCACATATGCAAGTTTAGACTGATTAGTAAAGATTATGAACATATGCCATGACATCTATTTAGATCTAGAATTGTGCTATGATATGTGTGAATTCTATGTGTTAGATGCTAGTTTACACCATCATTATGTTGCATAAACCACATATGCAAGTTTAGACATGAATTTGGATTATGATCATATTATGTAAATTGTGACATTTTACCAAACAAGTTGACACCTTTAGGTCCATGACATATGTAGCTTTATGCAAGTTGTAGTTTTTGCCTATGCAAGTTTAGGTGTTGTACATCTATCACACATGCAAGTTTCACCCCGTTTATGATTAGATCTATTTTATTTGTCTATATGTTGTGATAATTTATCTTTGTGCTATGAGTTAGACTATTCGAGTCTAACGTATATTTTGCGTTGAATAAGCGAACGTATAACGTGGGGTAGGGGTAATATTAAGGATTTAATATTAAGAAATTGGGGTGCAATTGATATGATTTTGCATACCGTAAGTGGATGGCCATAATTGAGTCAATTATGGACATCATTAAAGTTGGAGTTAAGTAATGATTTGAATAGGGATCTATTTAAAACTGGGGTAAAAGATTATAAGTGTTAATCAATGCTTAGGACACGAGGTTGGACTCGTTTGTGACGTAAACCTGCCCGGACCCGACCGGAAAATCCAGTAGTCACAAATGTCAGCTCAATGTAAGAGGTCCTAGGCCAAATTAAAGCACAATAGTTGTAAAGACACGAGGTTAGACTCTTTTATGGTGTAAGACTGCCCAGACCCGCCAGGCAAATCCAGCTGCCATAAATGTCAATCTAATGTGAGAGGTCTTTATGAGGTTATGGCCTGAATGAATTAAGAAATACTTAACCAGATAAACATGTAAGGTGGGACATAGGGGTTAAGTAGGTGCCTTGGGTGGCATGAGGAATCTAGTGGGTGCCTTTAGTGGCATTTGAAATACGATTAGTAAGACTTAACCAAACACACATGTAAATGAACATGACTAAGAGGATTAAGTGGGATGTACTAGGGGGGACAAGCTTAGGTGGATAGCTTGTGGGGGCCCATTTCAACCAGTAACCCAAACGTATCTTTGTGGGCTCGACCCAAGTCGAGGACGGGACACGCATACTGGGTTTGACTATAAGAGGTCAAACGGGGTAACGGTGGCAACGCAAGTCCAACGGGTTTCATATGCGTGTGTGGACCCGGGCTGGTAGGTAAGACGTTGTTGCATCGTGTAGGTATAAGCCGTGCATTCTCAAGTTGTATCGGGTTGCCACTTTAGGGGAGTGATACACCCCACTGTGGGGCCAGCACGGGTATCTACGAGTAGGGAGCCGATTGAAAGTGGGTAGTGGGGTACACCTAGTGGAGATAGGGGCAGGCGGCACCTATGTAGTCAGCTAGGGGTACGCAAGGCTATTTATATAATTTCTAAGTGAAGCAAGTGGGATCAACCTTTAGGGTGACTGGTGTGGTGCAGTGTAGTAATTATTCGTCAGTATTAGGTGTGCCTTTAACGTTATCTTTATTTGCTCTTCCATACCCAATAGTTCATAGACATTTCCTTATTTTCCAGCTTATGCCTTAGTCTAGTTATTTTAATAATAGTATTGTTAGAATTATCATACTCGCCAGACTTTATGTCTGACCCCCTCTATTTCTATCTTTTCCCTCCCACCAGGTCCTCAGGGTGGGCCCAGCTCTAGCGGAGTTTGATTGGATTGCTTTATCTCTCTTTTGGAAAGCTTGGACCGCCAAAGTAAAGTCCAGCTTGTTATCTTCTTTAATGGCTATTTATGTAATTGGATTATGTATTTTGTTTTATCAAGATGGATATTGTACTTGACTCTGATTTATGGTTTTATGATGTAACAAACATGTTTAACTTCCGCTGTAATGAAATAAAGTTTTAGATTTCCAAGTACTACTTATTATCTGTCTTGTTGTAATTTTTCTGTTCTATATTCACTTAAAACCTCCATGGAAGTTAATGCATTCCCTTTGTGAGTGACATTAATGGACGTGGGGTGTTACACGTGGTATCAGAGCTTAAGGTTACCAGAACAGATAATTTTTTTAGAAAAACTATTTTTCTAAAGTATTTTTGGAAGAAGTGTTTTCAAAAACATGTCTTAATGAGTTATTTCAAGAGGAAAGTTTTTATGAAAAACATAATCCCCAATAGCCATATATCATTATTTTTCGAATTCTCCATTTTGAATCTTTCCTTTTTCGTTTCAGCATGGCTGAAGATCTTAACCTTCCGGATGGTGTAACGATACCAGGATAGTATAGGAGGTTATTAGAGGCTAGGGCCGCTGCAGGTCCATCCAATGTTCCTCCACCACCAGTTGCATCCGCTCCTCCTCCTCCTCGCGCTGATACTTTTGCAAAGACATGCAAGGAATTTAAGGCTATGGGCGGAAAACCTTTTCAAGGGTCAGAAACGTTTGTGGAGGCTAGAGATTGGCTTAAGGAGGTGGAAGAATTGCTAGAAATCTTTGAAGTAGAAGAAGGGAGGAAAGTCAAATTAGCAGCTTGGTTAATGAAGGGAGAGGCCTCGTTTTGGTGGGAGGTCACTAATGGGGAGCGTCCTGTTGATTCTTGGGCGGATTCTAGACGTAGGTTTGAGGCAAAGTTTCTCTCAAGGGCGAAAGAGAATCTATATATGGAAAGGTTCTTGACATTAAAGCAAAGAAGCTCAACAATGAAAGAATATGTCAACAAATTTAATCAGTTAGCAAGGTTTGGCTTGGACTTAGTGAACACGTCGGAGAAGAAGGCTCTGAGGTTCGTTAATGGCTTGAATGAGCCGTTGCAGGGGTTGGCTAAGACCCACATCCCTATGGGGGCCACCTTTGAGAAGCTAGTAGACATGGCACTCATGCACGAGGAGAAAGGCGCTAATGCTAATAAGGCACCCGAGAAGAAAGGGGATCATAAGAAACCACAACAGCAAAACAAGAAGGGTGGTAAAGACAATAATGGCAAAGGAAAGAAAAGATGCTTTAACTGTGGGACACCAGGCCATCTCAGCAAGGATTGCATAAAGAAAAAGAAGACTGGCTGTTTTCACTGTGGTGAAGCGGGACATCTAGTGAAGGACTGCCCAAAGAAGGGGCAGAGGGCAGGGTCTACCTCGGGAGGACATGTGCAGGCTCTTATGGCACCAGGGCAGGCAAGGGGAAAGTTCAGGCTCTCGCGGTCCCACCGCTGCAAGAACGAGGTAGAACCATTTCTGTTGAAAGCTTTGTTTTTCTGTTTGATCATCCTGTCCGTACCTTATTCGATTCGGGCGCATCACATTCGTTTATTTCTACATCATTAGTTGAATCACTGCACTTAAACACCAGTTTAGTAGAGGATCCCTTAGTTGTTTCGAATCCAATTGGGGGCTCAGCTTATTTGTCCATGATGTGTTTGGATTTGAAAATTTCTATACTTAGCGTTGAGTTTAGATGTGATGGGCTATGGGCTAATTTTACGAATGGATTGGTTATCCAGAAATGGGGCCGTTCTTGTTTGTGAAAGGAGAGTAGTTAGGCTCATGACTCGCCTTGGCAACACTCTCGAAATCTTTTGTAATCCCATAAATTCCGTCATGCTAAGTTATCTAGAATCGCTTGACGCGTCGGTGGAAAATCTACGATCTGTTAGAGTGGTCCGAGAATATTCAGATGTGTTTGAGGAGGTGAAGGGCTTGCCTCCGAAGTAGGAGATAGATTTTCGAATATATCTTATGGATAATGCAAAACCAGTATCTTTGCCAGTACGCCACATGGCTCCTCGTGAAATGAGGGAACTCAATAAGCAAGTGAAGGAGTTGCTTGAGAAGGGGTTCATAAGACGTAGTATATCGGAGTAGGGTGCTCCAGTAGTATTTGCCACGAAGGCGGATGGGTCCCTTAGACTGTGTGTGGACTATAGAGAACTTAATAAGCTTACTAAGAAGAACAGACACCCACTGCCGAGGATTGACGATCTCTTCGATCAGTTAGTTGACGCCTCAGTGTTTTCGCAGTTGGACTTAGCCACTGGTTTCCATCAGTTGAGAGTGGCTGAGGATAGCATAGACAAGACTGCCTTTAGGACTTCAGACGGTTTCTATGAATGGCTAGTGATACCCTTCGGTTTGACAAACGCCCCCGCGTACTATTGATTTGATGAGTAGGGTGTTTAGGGAGTAAGCCATTTACCGTTTATACTGACGCTTGTGGGACAGGACTAGGCGCAGTCCTAATGCAAGAGGGAAGGGCAATAGCCTATGGTGGAAGGCAGTTGAGTGTGCATGAAAGAAACTACCCTACGCATGACCTAGAGTTGGCCGCAATTGTTTTTGCGCTTAAGTCTTGACGCCATTATCTTCTTGGCGAGAAATTCGAATTATTCACTGACCACAAATCTTTAAAATACTTATTCTCTCAGAAGGACTTGAACTTAAGGCAGCAAAGGTGGATGGAATTCTTAGCGTCCTACGACTTCGAGATAGCATATACCCCTGGCAAGGGTAACGTGGTGGAAGACGCCTTAAGTAGGAAAAGGCTGTCCTTGAGTCCGTTGTTTGTTGAACGGCCAAACTTAGAATTCATCTCTATGTTTGACTTTAGACCTTCCGTTGACTTTGTACCCGGTTTGCTAGCATCCTTGGAGGTCAGACCTACGCTTTTGGGACGGATTGGTGAGGCACAGCGAGACGACCCACAGTTGGTTGAGTTAGTAGAAAAGCTCAAAAGAGGGGAGTCATCAAGCCATCTCCGTAGGTATACCCTAGATGATAAGGGTTGGTTACGTAGGGATAGTAGACTTTGTGTACCTCGAGATGAAGGTTTGAGGAAGGCTATTCTTGACGAAGCACATCATTCGAAGATGACCATTCATCCCGGCGGGGACAAGATGTACAAAGACCTGAAGCGAGTTTTCTTTTGGGCCAGTATGAAGAGGGATGTGGCCGAGTATGTCGCTAGATGCTTGGTGTACCAACAAGTAAAAGCGGAGCAAAAGAAACTCGGTGGGTTGCTTCACCCATTGGAGGTTCCACTATGGAAGTGGGAAAGCGTCTCGATGGACTTTATTGACGGATTACCAAGATCGAGGAAGGGTAATACGGGTATTTGGGTTATAGTAGGCAGACTTACTAAGAGCGCCCATTTTATTCCCGTGAAGAGTAAGAGGACTGCTCCATGGTTAGCTTCTGTATACGTTCTAGAGATAGTTCGTTTGCATGGTGTTCCTTCTAACATAGTAAGCGACCGTGATCCTATCTTCACTAGCGAATTTTGGAAGAACTTGCAAGAGGCGGTAGGGACTCAGTTATGTTTGAGCACCACGTATCATCCTCAGACGGACGGCCAAACCGAGAGGGTGAATCGTATTCTAGAGGACCTTTTGAGGTTATGTATCCTAGACTTTGGGGGTACGTGGGAAGAGCATCTTCCATTGATAGAGTTCGCATATAATAATAGCTTTCAGTCCAGCATTGGCATGGCACCTTTCGAAGCTCTTTATGGACGACCTTGTCGTTCACCTACATGTTGGTGGGAATCTACGGATAAGATCTTACTTGGGCCCGATATGATTAGAAAGACTTCGGAAAAGATCGACTTGATTCGAAGGAGGATGAAGACGGCACAAGATAGGCAGAAATCTTATGCAGACAAAAGGAGGACAGATCTTGAGTTTGATGTTGGGGACATGGTCTTTATCAAAGTGTCTCCATTACGGAATGTTGTTCGCTTTGGGTCCTTTGGGAAATTAGCACCAAGGTTTGTAGGGCCGTTTCCTATTAAGGAGAAGATTGGACAGATGGCGTATAGAGTGGAGTTGCCTGAGAGACTTAGTGGTGTACACGACGTATTCCATGTGTCACATTTGAGGAAGTGCTTGCACGAGACCGCGGAAGTGGTAGAGCCGAGCTTGCTTAGAGAGGTGGAGATAGAGCGTGATGCGACGATTCGACGAGCTCCTACATGCATTCTTGGGTCAGAGATCAAGAAGTTGAGGAATCGAGAGGTCAGACTAGTCAAAGTGCAATGGGGAGATGATGAGAGCAACGCTACTTGGGAGACAGAAGCAAAGATGCGTTCGTTGTACCCTTTTCTTTTTGAGGGTATGTCTTTTAAATTTCTCCTTTATCGCTTAGCTTGTACTTATCTTATCTTTAGTATGTCCTCTCGCTAGTATCTTTGACCTTTAGTTAGGATAATCCTATGGTTGAAACATGTGTTTGAGACAAGTTATGTATGATGGATGCAAAGTGGATGCAAGTGTTTGCTAGTGGTTGCTCGTGGATGCATATACACACACTTTAGGCACTAGATTGGCTCAGTCACTTCATATTGCATATTGCATATATATGGATGTATGAGGATTTTTTTTCTCATATGGATGCTGCATTCAGATGATGATTGTGCACGCATATAGAGATAATATGTAGCATTAAGGAACTTTTGCATACATAATGGACGCATGGCACTATCATGATTTGCATTAAGGAGGTCAACTGAATCAGTGGACCGCCTGATTTTGCATTAGATAAGGAACATATACACACACTTCTTGCATATGTTCATACAACATTAGAAACTTTATAAGGACAATGGATGCCAGTGTTTGATGGTTGAGTAGATGGTTGTTTGGATGTTAGGATATACATTCTCCTTAACTTGGAGATTTCGGGGGCTAAATCCTTTAAGGAGGGGAGAATGTAACACCCCGTATTTCTATTAATAACAATGTTCACAAATTAAAGAATAACTAATCTCAGACGTGAGAATTGTCGGAAACGGGTTGCGCCATTGCGTTCTCTCGGAATTCTGGTTGAAATAGAGTCTGAGTTTGCGTGACTTGGACTTCGAATGAAGGAGATATGGCCATCGGAAGTTTCAGAAAATTCAAAATAGATTTCAGAAAATTTAAAATTCAAAATTCGTAGTCGAACAGGCTAGGCGGGAAATTTCCCGCCCAGCACCCCAGGTCGACTGGGCAGTCGACACCCCCCTAGGTCGACTGGGGAGTCGACTGGGCAGTCGACCTGGGTGTCGACCTGGTCCAGTCGGCTAGGGTTTGACTGAGCCAAATCTTGAGTTGCTGATGTGTCTTTAGGGCTGAGTTGGCAAATTAAACGGTTCAGGTTAGTTCTGAGTTGATCTGACGGTCTAAATAAATCCTAAACTCTATAAATACCTAGGTAGTCTCTCACTCTAATTCACATGAAAAATAGAATAGCCACCGTCATACCGCCGCCATGGAACTCAGTGTAGCCGCCGCCAACTAAGAAGGAAGAAAGCTAATCAAAACCCTAATTCTACTCAACTCTAAAGCAAATCAAGGCTCTCTTTCTTCGCTAATTGTGAGTATGATGATCTTAAAAAGATTATTAGCAAACTAATTAGATTAAGATGTGATATGGATCATAAGAAAATGATGTGAATTGTCATATATGTTGTTGTAAATCTTATGCTATCATGTATGTTGTAAATCCTATGTTATGTGATGATGATATCCTATATGTTGTAAATCATGCTATGATGATATTGTATAGGTTGTAATTTTCTATGCTAAGTTGTGATAAATCATACATGTTATAAAGTCATGATGTTATTATCTATGCTAATTAGTTCATGTTAATCAAATCATAATGTTGATATTATTTGGGCTATGTTGATCTATATGACAAATCAGATATGCAAGTTTAGATTGATTAGTAAAGATTATGAACATATGCCATGACATCTATTTAGATCTAGAACTGTGCTATGACATGTGTGAATTCTATGTGTTAGATGCTAGTTTACACCATCATTATGTTGCATAAACCACATATGCAAGTTTAGACATGAATTTGGATTATGATCATATTATGTAATTTGTGACATTTTACCAAACAAGTTGACACCTTTAGGTCCATGACATATGTAGCTTTATGCAAGTTGTAGTTTTTGCCTATGCAAGTTTAGGTGTTGTACATCTATCACACATGCAAGTTTCACCCCGTTTATGATTAGATCTATTTTATTTGTCTATATGTTGTGATAATTTATCTTTGTGCTATGAGTTAGACTATTCGAGTCTAACGTATATTTTGCGTTGAATGAGCGAACGTATAACGTGGGGTAGGGGTAATATTAAGGATTTAATATTAAGAAATTGGGGTGCAATTGATATGATTTTGCATACCGTAAGTGGATGGCCATAATTGAGTCAATTATGGACATCATTAAAATTGGAGTTAAGTAATGATTTGAATAGGGATATATTTAAAACTGGGGTAAAAGATTATAAGTGTTAATCAATGCTTAGGACACGAGGTTGGACTCGTTTGTGACGTAAACCTGCCCGGACCCGACCGGCAAATCCAGTAGTCACAAATGTCAGTCCAATGTGAGAGGTCCTAGGCCAAATTAAAGCATAACAGTTGTAAAGACACGAGGTTAGACTCTTTTATGGTGTAAGACTGCCCAGACCCGCCCGACAAATCCAGCTGCCATAAATGCCAGTCTAATGTGAGAGGTCTTTATGAGGTTATGGCCTGAATGAATTAAGAAATACTTAACCAGATAAACATGTAAGGTGGGACATATGGGTTAAGTAGGTGCCTTGGGTGGCATGAGGAATCTAGTGGGATCCTTTAGTGGCATTTGAAATACGATTAGTAAGACTTAACCAAACACACATGTAAATGAACATGACTAAGAGGGTTAAGTGGGATGTACTAGGGGGGACAAGCTTAGGTGGATAGCTTGTGGGGGCCCATTTCAACCAGTAACCCAAACGTATATTTGTGGGCTCGACCCAAGTCGAGGACGGGACACACATACTGGGTTTGACTATAAGAGGCCAAACGGGGTAGCGGTGGCAACGCAAGTCCAACGGGTTTCATATGCGTGTGCGGACCCGGGCTGGTAGGTAAGACGTTGTTGCATCGTGTAGGTATAAGCCGTGCATTCTCAAGTTGTATCGGGTTGCCACTTTAGGGGAGTGATACACCCCACTGTGGGGCCAGCATGGGTATCTACGAGTAGGGAGCCGATTGAAAGTGGGTAGTGGGGTACACCTAGTGGAGATAGGGGCAGGCGGCACCTATGTAGTCAGCTAGGGGTACGCAAGGCTATTTATATAATTTCTAAGTGAAGCAAGTGGGATCAACCTTTAGGGTGACTGGTGTGGTGCAGTGTAGTAATTATTCGTCAGTATTAGGTGTGCCTTTAACGTTATCTTTATTTGCTCTTCCATACCCAATAGTTCATAGACATTTCCTTATTTTCCAGCTTATGCCTTAGTCTAGTTATTTTAATAATAGTATTGTTAGAATTATCATACTCGCCAGACTTTATGTCTGACCCCCTCTATTTCTATCTTTTTCCCCCACCAGGTCCTCAGGGTGGGCCCAGCTCTAGCGGAGTTTGATTGGATTGCTTTATCTCTCTTTTGGAAAGCTTGGACCGCCAAAGTAAAGTCCAGCTTGTTATCTTCTTTAATGGCTATTTATGTAATTGGATTATGTATTTTGTTTTATCAAGATGGATATTGTACTTGACTCTGATTTATGGTTTTATGATGTAACAAACATGTTTAACTTCCGCTGTAATGAAATAAAGTTTTAGATTTCCAAGTACTACTTATTATCTGTCTTGTTGTAATTTTTCTGTTCTATATTCACTTAAAACCTCCATGGAAGTTAATGCATTCCCTTTGTGAGTGACATTAATGGACGTGGGGTGTTACAAAGAGTGTTCTCCCAGTTGGACCTCGCAACAGGATTTCATCAGCTCCTAGTAGCAGATGAGAGTGTTTCGAAAACGGCATTTAGGACGCCGTCTGGATTCTATGAGTGGTTGGTTATGCCATTCGGGTTGACCAATGCACCAGCATATTTTGTGGATCTTATGAATCGGGTATTCAAAGATCAGTTGAATAAGTTTGTTCTTGTGTTCGTAGACGATATCCTTGTTTACTCGAGGACAGAGGAGGAACACAAGGGACACTTGAGGATAGTGATGGAGGTGTTGAGGAAACACCAATTAAAAGCGAAATTCTCTAAGTGTCACTTTTGGAGGAGGGAATTGAGATTCTTGGGCCATGTTGTTTCAGAGAATGGTATTGCCGTGGATCCTGCGAAGGTGGCTACGGTACAGGATTGGCCTACGCCCAAGAATGCAACAGATGTAAGAAGTTTCTTGGGGTTAGCTGGATATTATCGTAAGTTTATCCAGAACTTCTCCAAGATAGCGGCACCGTTGACTCAGTTGACTAAGAAGAATCAGGCCATCGTCTGGGACGGAGTGTGTGAGGATGCATTCAAGAGTCTAAAAGAAAAGTTGACGCGTGCGCCAGTGCTAGTCATTCCTAAAGGGAATGAAGAAATGACGGTATACACGGATGCTTGTGGTACCGGACTAGGTGCTGTATTGATGCAAGGAGGTAGGGTTGTAGCTTATGCTAGTCGGCAACTAAAGCCACATGAGAAAAGGTATCCTACCCATGATTTGGAACTAGCAGCGATCGTGTTTGCGCTGAAGATGTGGAGACATTATCTCTTGGGAGAAAGATTTGAGTTGTTTACCGATCATAAATCGTTAAAGTATCTCTTCTCTCAGAAAGATCTGAATCTCCGCCAGCAGAGATGGTTAGAGTTCTTGGCTTCGTATGATTTTGATATCGCATACACACCTGGGAAAGGTAATGCGGTGGTCGATGCCTTGAGTAGAAGACATGTCAGTTTAGGGGCTATGTTTCTTGAATGGAAGCAACTGGAGTATATCGCAGGGTTTGATTTCAGGCCAAAGTGCGAATTGGATCCAGAAATGCTAGCTAGTTTGACGATCAGACCCACTTTGATTGAGTGGATTGGTTCCAGTCAGAGGGACGATCCTAATCTATTGGAAATCATCTCCAAGTTAGAAATGAATATTGACGGTGAGGAGAGGAATTTGTATGGGCTTGATCGAGATGGATGGATTAGAAAGAATGGAAGACTAGTTGTACCCAACATGAATGGTTTGAGAGATGAAGTGCTTAGAGAATGTCATCGCTCAAAACTGACTATACACCCCGGTGGTGATAAGATGTATCGAGACATGAGACAAACTTACTACTGGGAAGGGATGAAAAGAGACATTGGGAAGTTTATATCCAAATGCATGAATTGCCAGCTAGTTAAAGCCGAGCAAAAGAAGCCTAGTGGGTTGTTGCAACCATTAGAAATTCCTGAATGGAAATGGGAGCAAGTCTCGATGGATTTCATAGATGGTTTACCAAGGACTAGATCGGGACATGATAGCATTTGGGTAATTGTGGATCGATTGACTAAGAGTGCAAGATTTATACCAATCAAATCGACCAGAACGGCAGCTAAGTTAGCAGAATTGTATATGAAATGGGTAGTGAGATTTCATGGAGTACCTAAAAGCATTGTGAGTGACCGAGACCCGTTGTTTACTAGTGGGTTTTGGAAGAGCTTACAAGAGGCTCTAGGATCAGAATTACATCTCAGTACCGCATATCATCCTCAGACCGACGGTCAGACGGAGAGGGTGAATCGTATATTGGAAGATCTTTTGAGAGCTTGTATATTGGATTTTGGTGGATCATGGGATGACCATTTGCATCTAGTAGAGTTTGCATATAATAATAGCTACCAATCCAGTATCGGTATGGCTCCATATGAAGCTTTGTACGGAAGACCGTGCAACTCACCATCATGTTGGATAGAGACCGGTGAGAAGTTTGTGCTTGTACCAGATGTGGTAAGAGAAACCTTGGACAAGATTAAGATCATTCAACAACGAATGAAGGCTGCCCAAGATAGGCAGAAGAGTTATGCTGTTGATAAAAGGAGAAGAGACTTAAAATTCTCCGTTGGTGACTTGGTGTTTGTCAAGATTTCTCCGTTGAAGAGCGTGATATGATTTGGCAGGAGAGGCAAATTGGCACCAAGATTTGTTGGCCCATTCCCAGTTCTTGAACTAGTTGGGAATTTGGCGTATAGAGTTGACTTACCAGAAAAGATGGCGGGAGTTCACAACGTATTTCATGTTTCCCAGCTAAGGAAGTTCGTGCACGACCCAGATATGACTATTTCACCTGATCAGTTAGAGGACTTCGAAGTGGAACCCGAGGCGGTTGGGAACCGCAAGCCGATTCGTATTGTCGAGCACGATACGAAGCAACTTCGAAGGAAGGCGGTGAAGCTAGTCAAGGTTCAGTGGGGCGAGAACGAGAATGACTGTACTTGGGAGACAGAGTAGAGCATTAGGAAGACGCATCCAGAACTCTTCGTCTGGTAAGATTTACTTTGCAATTTAGTTATTCCGCATGCTAGGATAGACTTGTTTTGTTTGTTTTGCACGTTTGATTGTTGTTTTATGACTGATAGGCATGCGAGACCCTTTGTGTGTTTTGGTTAGGGAATTTTGGGGGTGAAATTTCTTAAGGGGGGAGAATGTAACAACTCGCATTCTACGCATCGGGAGATCGTAGGATATTTATTTCTTTCCCATATTAAGTCATATGGTCATGTAACTTTGGGAAACAATCATTAGAGTCATTTTCCATGTTCATAATTTTTGCCGATTTTTAAATGACCGTTTTGCCCCTAGCTGATCTTGTTTTGGCCATAACTTTTTATTGGAAAGGAATTTTGACCTGAAAACACTTCCATTAGATTCGTTTGATGGTTTACCTTTCCGTAGAGTGGTCACATGTGAAAAACGGACTTATCGTTTGGGAGATATGGCTGAAATAAGGTTTGGAAGGTGAAAAACTGCTTAACTGGGCCAAATAGGGTGATTAGTGAATGAGCCCATAACCCATTTCGGGATTAGGGTTATGGGGAGGCTGAAATGAGTTAGGGTTCCATTCTATTTCAGTTTTCTAGCCTCCACTTACCCCTTAGAAACCCTAAAAATGGCCTCCAACCTCTAAATCACCTCCAAATCACTTTCTACTTGAAGATTAAGCTTAGCAACATCAAACCAATGGAGATCTTCACCAAATCAACATTAGAGATGCTGTTTAGCATTGGGATTTGCACCAAATCAGAGATTCATTTCAGTTTGAGGTTTTATTTGTGGCTAAGGTGAGTGATTTGCATAGTTCCTCACTAATTATGGCTAATTAAGGGTAATTAGTGTTAATTAGCGAATTTAAACATGATAAAATTCTGGAAAAATATTTATAAAATTCGAAATGATGTTTTAGACCTCTGATATGAATTTGGGTTAATTTGGTTAAGTTTTTCTAATCATACCATTAGTTTCACCTAAACATGCTTAAGGGGAAATATGGGGTTTTGGCTATGTTTGATCCATTTTAACCTATCAGATTGTTGTTTTGGTGTTTGTGGTTGATTATACATGTTGCTATGACTGTATGGTATGCTTTTTAATTGATTAGAATAGTTGGAATGGTCGAAAACCCCGTCGATTGGCGTAACCTGCTTGCTGGAAATAGTGCAGGAATCTGACCGATCCGGACCGGAACGGAGGAAAGGACCCGATCCGAACCCCCCACTCGAATTCAGAAGCTCCGATCCGCTCTTGCGCTCCATACCCCGATCTGAACAGAGGAGGACAACAAGAACTGGGGAAGCTTCGATCCACTTGCACTTCTCGTGACATGCATCGTCCGATCCGACCCGCATGGTCATCTCCGAACCGAACTGACGCGTGGTGAATGGAATTGAAGAACCCGACCCGATCCCCTGGGGCCGATGTCTGCCGATCCGAACCGACGTACTTTGAGGGAGCTTGAGGTATCCGACTTGATCCAGTGAAGAGGAGCATTCCGATCCGAACCGAACTGATGATTAGGGGGAGATCCGAACCGATCCGGTGATGACCAATAACCCGAGATGCAAAGGTAGTCCAAATGGAAGTTAGAGCTCCGGATCCAGTTGGGAACCAATGAGTTCACTTCATGGTTGGGCTTCGCTGCGGGACATGTGCTAAGGAGTTGTCGACGTTCATAACTTCGATTCACCACTGAAAATGGATGATGGGCTACTTATCAGTGCAGTAGAGTCACTATGACTCGAGGGGCAAGGTGATGGTAGCAAGACTACGTTATCAGTGCAGTAGAGTCATTATGACTCGAGGGGCAAAGTGATGCGTAGTAAGACTATGAGCCAGTGCAGTGGGGTCATTGCGACTCCATGGGGCAAAGTGGACATAGCGAAGGATTAGTGGTATGTATCAGTGCAGTGAAGCCATTTATGACTTCATGGGGGCAAGGTGATCATAGAAAAGTATTGAGGTGATCGAAGTGGTGAATATCGTATGCTTTACGCACTGAGTGAGAGATGTGAGGATGGTTGCTATGCTTGATTGTTTGCCATCACTATGACATGCACACCCCCACCCCCGTAACTTCACACCATATGTTATTGGCACCTTAGAGTGTTGTACAGTATGTAGTGCTAACTCTTTGGTTGCAGGTCCAGGTTCAGGTATGGTTTAGTATACCTGTTATTGTTCTGTTTAGATGCTTATCGCTCATACCAGACTTTTTGTCTGACCCAGAGTTTTATGTCTCTTCTTATTACTCTGGGTGCTCACACGAGCAGACTAGAGACAGGTTAGCTGGTGATGCGCGAGTAGCCGATTCGGAGGCGAGCAGGAGGCTTTCACGTATGATATATAGATATTCTCCCTGTGTCGTTGGTGGTCGCTACTTGGGCATTAGTAGTGCACCTCCTTTATCTTGCTTTTGCTTTTTGAGACAATTTGAAAAGTTGTAATAATGTTGGCTTTGGATCATAAGCTGTACTTGGATTTTCCGCTGCTATGTTAGTTTATTTTCAGCTTATGCACTGTCTCACCTGTTTTATGTCAAGTATGTTGTTATTATATTTTATCCTATGCGCTGTGAGACATTCTACAAGTTCTTTGTTTGGTTCTTCGTCTTCTTTCTTTTCTTCTGACGACCGTCCCGTGCTAACTGGACATGTGTACAACACACTTTTGGAGTAAATGTCGGTTGGTGCGGGGCGGGCCGTCACACATCTACTATTCCGGTTTATATGGTTTGAGGGTTAAGAGGCTGGGTAACAACGTTGTCCTGACTAAGATACTTGGCCGAGTTGAGATCACCCAAATTGTCAAATGTACCTGCGGAACCTTCCTCTATTACATTTTGAATAAGAGGATCCTCAGTCATCGTTTTACTGTTTAGATCAGTGTCGTTGACGACAAAAAATGTCGTGAACATCAAAGATTCCCAATTACTAGGAATTAGAAATATGGTCGCATAGAAAAGAACATAAAATAGAACATAAGCAGTAAATAACACAAGAGATTTATAGTGGTTCGGCCTCAGTGAGGGCCTACGTCCACTTTGAAGAGTTGATGGAATTATTGATCACTTGAAAGATTACAGAGTTGAGACCCTCTCATTACATTTGTTGACTACGCTACATGAAGTTACAATAGTCATATTTGCAAGAAATAGTAAAATGGATAATTTTGCCCTTCTTCTTCTGTAAAGAGGAGATGCCATTAATGAAGCTCTATGGAGGTCTCAAAGCTCAAGAATTTCTCCCTTTTGAAGTGTGAGGCCATGGGGTATTTATAGGAAGTGGTTAGGTATGAGTAGGTAGAAATGAGGACCATCTACAGAAAATTCTCACCTTAGGCCCTCACACCCCGTTTTTTCGAACCTCTTCCAGAGGGTTCGAAGTTCGCACCTCGTGGGTGCGAAATTTCGCACCTCGAGGGTACGAAATTTCGCACCTCGAGGGTACGAAATTTCGCACCTCGAGGGTGCGAAATTTTGAACCTCGCGGGTGCAAAATTTTGCACCTCGAGGGTATGAAATTTC
Source organism: Allium sativum (assembly GCA_030737875.1). Lineage (NCBI taxonomy): Eukaryota > Viridiplantae > Streptophyta > Magnoliopsida > Asparagales > Amaryllidaceae > Allium > Allium sativum. The sequence goes on along the minus strand of JASFAX010007188.1, from coordinate 3,567 downwards.
GCACCTTGCAGGTACGGAATTTCACACCTCGAGGGTGCGGAATTTTGCACCTCTCAGGCAAAATTTCGCACCTCGCGGGTGCGAAATTTCGCACCTCAAGGGTAACAGGTACGGAATTTCGCACCTCTCAGGGGTACAAAAATTCCGAAGGCGCGAGGTCTGTCCGAGTGGCTTGGGGGCTCGCAATCTTGGTCGGTGCGTCCGGGGATGTCGAGGCGTTGGTTCGGGAATGTGCTGGAGGAGCGGCGAGGCTCGCTGAAGTTGTTGGCTGAATCTTGACTTTAGGCTGATCTGGTAATTATGGGCAACACACTTGTTAGCCGAAATCAGATGAATCGGGCGGTGCCCACAATTTTGACCTAACTGTGAGGCCCTGGACCCCCACCGGTGCTGCGCCTGGACCCGCTCGACGGCTCGCCTTCGGCTCGGATGCGGACGGATACTGATGGAGGTTGCGTTCGAGGGGCGCGACATACTACTAGTGGCCAGACTCGAGTCTTCTAGTACTGGACCCCGGATGATATTGGCGACGCCTCCGGGTTGTAATATCACGCGATATGTTGAGACGAGCATGTCTTGTGTACTTTTGGTAACCGGGCCAAAAGGCAGGTTAACAAGTGTCTAGTGCGAGCGCACATTCCCTAGCATGTTCAGTTTCATGTGCAGATTTTGAACTCATGCCCTCTCTGTCATCTCTTTCAGCCTGATCACTTTCATCCTTATGATGTTCAGACTCCCCTTCTCTAGTGGAGGTCGATATCTGTTTAGGAGGCATTTTGCTACTGCCCGCAACATCCGAGCATTTCTTTAAGGAATGTTTCTTAGCAGGCAACTTTCTGGTAACTTCTTTCTTAAAAGCAGGATCTAATATTAGAGTACGAGAAGGGTCAAGAAAACGATATTCACGATGGAACGGTTCTATAATTAAGAATCTCCTAGTCCTTTCATTTTCATTAACAGTTGTCAAGGAGCTAAGCAAATTCTCATCCACAGTATCATCAGAATAGGCAGATGGGATTTCTGAAAGAATAAAAAAGGAATTTAGAACATGGATTCTTAAAATATGAAGAAAAAGAAAATAATGATAAGGAATTTTTGAATGAGCAGAATCCTCACCCCTTCCATCCATCTTCCAAAGAAGCTATCTAGACATCGAACAAAGCAGTAATGGTCCACATATCTTTTAATACTTTCTACCAAGTCTGTTATGATTTTGGAGTGTTTTCCCCCATAAAGATGATAGATGGTTTATCCCTCCTTTTAAAAGCATACAATGAACAAACTTCTTGGAACGAAGGCTCTCATTGTTTGACCCTCATGAACAGTACATATAAGCCTGTTAAGATGGCATAGCCGTTGGGATGTAACTGCATGGGGGCAATAGCCAGAAGTCTTAAATTCATTTCTAAAAAGGGGTAGAAAGGAGGGACAACTCCCATTATCAACATAGCCCGACTAACTACCACATATCCCAAAGGAGGGGAATCAACAAATTCATCTTGTCTAGGGAGTTTGGCATCAGCCTCTCGGATTCTAAATTGGAGACACAAACTCTTGTATGACTGTAAACTGAGTTTGGTCAGAGTTCTTTCAGGAGGTATCCCAGCAATAAGACGTGGTATAGGGAACTCTGGATTAACTTTAGGTTCTGGGGCATTAGTCATCTCAGCGTTTAAAGGTTGTCCAGAAATTCCAACTTGGGTAGATTCAGATGTTTCTGCGGGTTGTCCACGTGATTGTTTGTGAGTCATCATTCCTATAGTTATGCTCTAAAAACGAACTACAGAATTCATATGGAAAAAGTGTGCCATCATAAACACTACTATACAAGTAAGCCATTCAAATGTTTGATGATAGCTAAAAGAAGAATTGCACTTAGACTAATGGTTAGGAAAAGTTACAGGAATAGTTTAAAGTGTGTTGGAATGATCAGTGTTCAATACCGACCGGTCGGAATAGCTAAATCCCTAAGAGACTGATATTAACCGATCGACCCCTGGTTGTGACCAATCAGTATGATTAGCTTCTCACAAGGATTATAGTAACCGACCGGTGTCATCAAACTACTAAGGGAGCAGAACTAACCGATCAGTGCAATCAACTCTTGGAAGATTCGCATTAACCGATCGGTGTCCGAGAATCAATCGACCGGTGTTGGAGATCTGGCCGATCGGTGCAGGATTTTTCCCAAAGGGTTAGTGACAGTTGATCAACCCTAATATATTATTGAATTCCCAGAGGACATAGTTCAGTACCAGCCAGTGTCACAATAATTCCTAAGGTCTTGCAACACCCAAATCATCACAATTCATCAACAAAATAAAAATGGCAGAAATAGTGTACACAAGACTCACAAGTTCAAGACAAGTGAGCGCATTCAAGTTAAGCACGTATGATGTTATAGCTACGCGAAGAAAAGCATATGAAGCCAGAAATCCCTAAATCAAGCAAATCAACAAACATTTCATATGCATAAAATGATGAACAGTTTTGAGAAGACCAAGACGTCAAAAATTCCTCAAACACAATTTCAATCCTATTTCAATCCATTCCAACACAAGGGATTATCATTCAAGGCCTCAATTCACATCTTAAACTGCTAATTCCAATAGTTATATTCCTATTTTAAACCCAAATTGTTTCGTTACGAATTCAAACCCAAGCGTTCCCAAATACAATCGCAAATTCCAGAAGAAATTGATACCTTTGAGCGGTAGAATTTGAGTAATGATGCTTGATTTGGAGTTGAGAGTGCTGGCAAGGGTTTGGAGTCGAAATGCAATGTTGAAACATCAGAGCGATGCCCGAAACACTAGGCATTCGAGATCGAGATGAGCACAAGGTGGAAGCTTGAAAAGGATTTGAATGGTTCGCAGGAAATTTTAAGCTGCCATTGAAGTTTCCAGATCGGTCGAAAGATATGGAGAAGAAAGGGAAGAGTAAAAGCCATGAGAGTAATATATAGGCAGCGACCAGATGGGCCGACCAGTCAATAGAAGCCCATTGCACTCGACCGATCGGTCATCTTCCAGGCTAGTTCAACCAAACCGACTGATCACTCAGTTTGTTGAGGTGAATGATTATGCGTTTTGGCCTGATGCAAGGACCATGTAGATGATCCATCAATTTGTAATAAAAATGTTCATATCGGAGCTTACAATTTTTTGCAAACAAGAAATTATAAACTCCGAGGGAAAATGTTTACTCCCTTAAAATCGTACGTACATTGATGAATCAACACACTAACGAAAGCTGGAAAGGCACTATAGTTCAACTTATAACCGTTCGGTCAGACGAGGTAGGTACCGATCGGTGGAATTCACCCCCAAAGATCCCTAACTCAACTCACATCCAACACCACCGATCGGTTATAACAAAGAGCCACCTACCGGTTATATCAATGGGGGCACCGATCGGAAGGAGAATAGGTGTGCATCGTGGTAAGCTGGATTGAGAGACACCGATCGGATATATCAACGGGGCACCGATCGGTAGGAGAACATGGGGCATCGTGGTTAGCTGGACTGATGGATACTGATCGGTTATGTTTGGGAGGCACCGATCGGT
>JASFAX010007187.1:0-27158 GCA_030737875.1 Allium sativum | reverse complement strand
AACTAGATAAAGAGTGCGCTACATGTCGTGTTAGACTGATTTTTGATGATCATTGATGTAGATTAACAAAAATATAACTTGTCATATAATTTACAGAGCATGGAAAATATATGATAATAAAATATACAACAAGATATAGTAGTGAAGTATAGCAAAACGGGAAATACCATCACCGTAAAATTCTCATAATATAATGTATAATACATCTTAATAACTAATTATCTGAATACATCATGCCTCACTACATCATCCATTATCGTTTGTAACAAGCAAAAACTTCAGAAATCGTCGAAATAGCTATATATTAGAAGAATATAAATATGCCAACCTCCATCTTGCCACTGCACAACATCATCATACCAAACTTTTCATATGTCACCCAGTCTTCTCAACATTGTGGATGAGCACCGAAGTAATAATAGGAGACATAAAACCTTGATTCAGGATACAGTCTGGTGTGAGCGATAAATATCTAACAATAGCTACATAGGATAATATGATATTAAACAGTTTAAGTATCAACGTACCTGTCCCTGCAACCAATGAATTAGCGCATAATAATCACATTAAATATGATACTCAAATGAACAGAAATATATATCAAACGGAATAGAATTCCCAATCCCTACTTCTCTTTTGTATCCTATGGCAATAGCATAAGTAGAAAAAAATAGAAGAGAACAAATAATAAACCATAACATCCATAAAAAGTAATGACCTAGCTACCACTGACTAAAGCCTTAAGTGCATTGATATTTAATGACTGGTTGTTACCATCCATCAAGGGCTAATGGAAAATCATGGTTCTTGTCAGGTTACCTTATGTCCCCCGAACGTTTGTCCTCTTTAGACTACTAGATCATTTCCCTAGCGATCCAAGGTACTTGAACTCTCAAATCCGGGTAGGCATCAACACGATACCCCTGGTATAAGTTTGCTAGAATCATTCGACTATCAATGGTTCATGGGCACTTCCGACCACACAAATTATCCATTCTTTAGTCGAAATCTCACTTAAGTCTAACCATTATCTCATAGCTTCATTCCACTTTGAGCTACCTATCACACCCGTCCTTGACCACTCCTAGTGTTTTTAATCAAGGAATCAATGCCACTTTGATGACAATTTCCATCCAGTAGATTCCATCGACTAACGAAGACCACCAACAACCTCCTAAGGACCTCTGCTTCTTACCTTAGGACCCCTGGGCCCTAATTTCACTTCCTAATGGGTCAGTACTATTCCATCCTCTATGGATCTACATCGATCCTTACACTTAACCATAATTGGCTAAATGCTTAGATCTCCTCCATTCTTTCCACGAATACTTAGCTCTAGTGAAATTTGATGGCCTAACTCCTCTCTGACGTCTTTTATGTTTTTCCATGACCACGCACTCGAGATGTTGCGCACGAGATTTCGAAGCACCACGACCAATAGAGATGGATCGTTCCCAATTCATAGGTTATGGATTGGTAATCGTCTATGTACTTTGAATATTTCCACCCAAAAAATTCTAATTGCAGTCTCGATATCCTTTAAAGTTCCTGGACCAAATTTTGTCTAAAATGGATCATTTAAACCTCTGATTCTCTCTGTTCGTCGTTATTAAGTCTTGCGACACACCCATCTAAACAAAAAAAATCAAGCATAACATAAGATTCAACCATTAAATAGTAATACACATAGTTTTAAACATATTTCAGTTATCCAAACATGTATAAACATAATTCACATCATAATAATCATGAATCTAGCATAATTGGATGTTAAACATACATAGAACATTGTGGATCTAGCAAATTGCATGATATATAACCAAATTAGATTACCTTAAGGCGCCTAGATCTGAAATAAACATATATGATCCGATTTTAGGTGAAATTAGCATTTAGTTTTTAAAATGATTGTAATTGTCACATATAATTCATAGTAACCTGAAACTAGTTTTACATGCATGTTGGCTTACATTCCACACCTCTATTCCAGCAGTCAGGCTTGTTGACCATTATTTTATCTTATTATTATATATAACTTTGAACCAACTGTGTAGATCCAGTCTACACAACCGTCCTACTAAAAAAATCGTAGGACCATGTGAGATATCTTTGTCACTCATCAAAACCTAGATCCGATGCAATTTAGATGAAATCAAATCTGGACCATGAAGAAATCCCAACAGTATGGTGAAAATTGATGAGATCCAATTCTCCTTGATGTAGATCTTACCTCTGGATGCGACTTAGAATGATATGGAGAACAAAATTAGGGTTTAGAAGATTATGTTCAATTTAAGATTCACAAATGCCCAACCTAATGTTTATAATGAGGAGAAGAACCCTGATTGTCTCCTCAAACCCTCAATTTAAAATTGTAGTTCACTAGTATAATTGGGTCACTATTAAGTCCATGAGTTGTTAGTTAACCTGCTCAATAGAAATAAAATAAAATAAAATAGGGTTTTCTGTTAAACTGCTGAGCAAAATCCATAATGTGACTACACAACGGAATGACAACCACCATCCTAATTTAGTGAGACTAATTAGAGCTCCTAATTTGGTCTTTAGTAGAAGTTATTGCTAAAACATTAAGTTATAGCGCAAAATATTCACAAAACGATTCGATAAAAGTCATGGATATGTTTCACATCCCCATAAACAAATTATTAAAATATGAAAGTGATTCGACCATTGAGAAATCAAATATTTTTTTTTACGATCATCAAATATGTAAAATATGGGTCGTTACACTTAGTTTCTTTTTATCCAAGTTAGTTAGTTAATTTTATTCCAAACTACTTTCCTTCGTCTTCTTCAACCATTTTTACATGCAAATCCACTTATGCTATATTATATTCACTTATGAATAGATAAACCCCCTCAATTTAGAGGTAATGAAGCTCTCATGAATCGTTGACAAAATAAACATAAGTGATTTAAATTATGATCTTCTTTTCTTAATGGAATTGGATGTTTATGTACATGTGTTGTTTAATATTCAGTTTGATGGTCAATGTTATTCAAATCAAACAGGATATACTTAATCAACATAAACACAAATTACATCTTCGCTAGGATATGATTATGGTAATTTAATTGAGAATGGAATCAAAATTTGATGTTCTATATTAATAATTAATAGTAATTAGAGCATGCTTAGATGGATTTCATTTTTAGTTTCATTTCATTTACATGAGAGACATGAGACTTGAAAAGTGGGCTAGAGGTTGTATTATAGTTTGATGGCTTAGACCGTGTCAATTAACAACGCAATTTGGCCATGCTTAAGATAAATACATCCACTAACTACATAAAAGGTTTATAAAAGAGATCATAAAATAAGAAATTTTTATTTGTGTGATCATGAAAGTGAATTAGCCTCTATATTGCTCTCCAATCTCATAGATAACTCTTAACTACTTTTCTAGCTTTATGTTAATTTTATCATAACTCAAGTCAAGTTTTAATTTGATTGAGTAATTTTAGAAATTTAAAAACTTTTCTTATGGATCGAATCATACGCACGCATATGCTACAGTAGTATGTCGTGCACTTGCTGTTTATTATGATATACTTACCGCTGAATTTCAAAAATGATAAAAAAAAATCTGTGCAATTCAACGTTAAATGAAATAACTTTTTCCAATAACTGGCCCTATTGTACATCATCAGTCGACAACCATATGGGAGCCAAGTTCCTTTGGTCTACCTTAATCCACCTAGAAAATCATGTACAAATCCATCTCTAGAGAGTTAACATATCTTAATATTTAATGATTGGATTACTTGGATCCAATACATATCATTTTTAAATTTATAGTGAAGATAAAAATATGTTCACTCACATGTTTTTTCCTACTAATTCTTAGGATCTACAAAATTGTGGTCTAATACCAAATGTGGTAGCTCATATACTAGTAGGCCTGAATTTTTAAAATAAAATAAAATTGAAAGTTTAGTGGAATATTGGGCTTTTGTTTGGTATGCTGCAATTAAACATAAATAAGTACTAATCATAAATTTTCACTTTCATATAAAGTATCTCTATTAGCACTAATCCTTCCAAAGATAAGACTTGGCTTTTGTCTATCTTGTAGGTTGTAATGAGAAGCGGGTTAGAACAATGCTCTAGTGACATGTAAGTTATATGTCTTTCACATAACACTATCATATGCTACTTTCCCGCCATTCATGTTATTAAGATTTTTTTAAAGATTGTCCAGCTCCACTGCTGCATACAAATTCCACTCATCTTCTTCTCTGTATATTTACCTATAGTATATGTATATATATCTTTTTCCACCTTGGACCCACATACTGTACTCTAGTACCTGTCGCAAGCATCTCGTTAGGATCAACCGTCTCATCATATCATGAAATTGTCATTGTACAACTTGAGCATGTATAATCAACATCGTCAATAAACAGTTTGTTAATGTCAAAAATTAATCACTAACACTCCGGAAAGTGTGTTATAGCTTCAAACAATATAGATTTATATTATGGGCAACCGCACACACAAAAGCAGTAAAAAGACAGAGATTTACAGTGGTTCAGCCTAGATCTGGCCTACGTCCACTTTGAAGAGGGATTTCATTACCATTCTCAATATTACAAGGTTCGCAATTTCTATAACTTTGCTCATTTATTCTCTTTACAACAATTCCCTTATATTTTTTTTCTTTAATCTCTTGATTCACTCGATTTCACCATGGAAATGATTAGATCTCTTTGATATCTTTGATTATGAAGATTGTTAAAGTAGATCCTCAATAATCGAGCACTTAGACGATCATTGACGATTTCATAATGATTGTGATGTTGAATCAGATCTTGAAAGAATTTTAATGGAGGTTTGGAGTTGTTGAGAAATGAAAATGCCAATACTCCGTGGTTGGAGAATTTTAATGGAGGTTTGGATGGTTTGGGGTTATTGAGAATTTTAACGGAGGTTTGAATGACCTGGCCTTACTAAGCAGGAACGACCCATTTATATTATTTGCAAACGAACTGATGGCATTGGTGATGACATGGCACGAGCGACCTTAGGGCCAACGACCTGGAGGAGAACGACCTTTCTCTTAAGTACCTAAACGACCCTTCTTTTAACATGTAAACGACCCATCTTATATCACTATAATGCATCATTTCATGAACCACATTTTATGGGTTAAACATTTATCCTTCGGAGGCTGTATTATTGTAAAATAATGTGGGCTTTTAATCATACGGGTTCTGATGCTTTTTTGATAGGTCATCATTGATTTTGAGGAGTTGATCCCCTTGGACTTCATCGGTTCGTCTAAACGAGCTATGGTAGGTCGTGGGCTTTCTGAATGGGGCGGAGTCGGCCCGCCTGCATTAGACTATCTTTCCCTTCGCCACCGCTCTTCTATGTTATTTCTTATTACCAAAAGTGTTTGATAAATGGCAGACGGTCCTTGCTGAAGAAAAGTTGACATTCGAATTCACCATCGCTAGTCGGATCTCCATCGCCGCGGCCTACCAAAGCTTCAATCTTCTTCAGAAATTAATTTGCACTTCAACCGCAACCAGTTTTCACCCAAATCGTAACTGAATTTGTCAGATCTGGGGCACCTTGCAGTCAGCGAAGCACTTTTAAGCTTCCATCACTAAGTTAGATCATTAGTGATAGCCATAGGTGGTGATTTTTTCCTTTTTTATTTTCTTGTTTTTTTAATTTTGAGTAAGATATGAGTCGGCTCTGATAATTTGTATATGAAATTGAGGGTTTTTCAAGATGATTTCAGGAACTATACATATTGGTTTCAGATCTTGTGCCGATTCATGTTTTTTCTGAAATTTGTGTTTTGTAGAAATTTGTAGTTAAATCTGGTTTCCAGAACCTTAATGTTTGTGCGTTTCTTGTGAATTTTGGTTGGCTGTTCGTGTATGCCATTCTAAGATTCAACGCAACAGATTTGATAATTGAAATTTCGGCTTTTGAGTGATGATTGTTGCATTAGCCATTTAGCTGCAGTTATGGTCATCGTGTTCTTGACATTTGTTGTGGGTTCGATTATGATGATTTTTGTTGCAATTTTCATTGTTGAGGCATAACCTGATAGTTTGGACTTGAATTGCTTGTTGTTGATCATTGCCCTTTGTTTGAACCAACATAGTGCACTTTGGATTTTAGTCAAAAACTGAACCATATGCCAAGTCGCTAGAATGACCCATAACCTCAAGTCGTTGGCGACCTAAGCCTTCCGATGGTGCACGATCTGAATTTTTGAAGCAATGAACGTCCTAAACTTTTAGGTCATTGGGCGACCTGTGCCTCTTTCATGGTGTGCGACTTGACTTCATTGACCGACCCAAGCCTCTAACAACGTGAACCCCGGGTGAGCCTAGCCTCTAGCTCATTTGGAAGACCTGGCCTTTCGGGTCTAGCTCATTTGGAAGACCTGGCCTTTCGGGTCGTTGGGCGACTCATACTCTCAGGTCGTTAATGACCTATGTTCTTAGCTGATACACGACCCAGGGCTTTGAACGATCAATGACAGTTGTGACCTAAGCTCTAAATGACCCAAGTGCATAACTAAAAATTGAACATTCATGCCACCTGTACTATAATTAAAACAAGCATTTGCAAATTTCTAGACTTATACTTCATCATCGACCGTCCACACCAATAACGGATTAATTAAATAGATCATATCATTGTGAATTTCAAGACGTAAATTGTATGATGTATATACTACAGGACTTTTTCATTCAACAGTTTATGACTTGTCAAACTTTATCTTCATACATACTACATTTTAGTTTAAGTTTACAGCGATGCTTGGGATTGACTAATAGACACATGCCAACTGTGGATTTCAAGCTTTCGCTTTAATATGACTTGTATAATTTTGCACGACACTTCACACTTAGGAAATGCGTACCTGTGTTGCATTTATAAACAAGATTGTTTGTGTAGAATGACTATCAGGCAGCAAACTCGCCTTCAGATCGAAAGGACATCCGCTTCTACGCGAGTTGAGACTTCTACATCTGTACCTGGGGATACAACAACTATAGCTCCTAGATAGGTACCCAGTCAGCCAATTCATGTTCCTTGCCCTCTTTGTACCCCGCCGTTAGAGGGACATTCTACCACAATTAACCAGCGCACTTTCAAACAGTTGTGTGACCAATTTGTTATCCCTGAAGCTAATGCGATACTACCAGAGAAGGATGTATTTGCTGATTAACCGTCAGGAGGATATGTAGTTGTCAACCGTCAGATGTTGATGAGTGGCGTTGTCCCTCCTTTTAATCTATTTCTAGAGAAAATCCTGAAACATAAGGCTATTGCGCCTTCCAGCTTCATCCGAATCGCTATGCCATTTTGTTAGGAATTTACATGCTTTTTATGCAAGTAAGGGAATGTGCACCTACATTCAAGGACATGTGCTACCTATTCTAATTTAAAAGTAGGGAAGACACCGCTTCTGTCATACATGTTGAGGGCGTACGAAACCAGAAGCTTGTACTTGACTTGTCGGAGAGTGCTTCAGGATTTCTGAGTCAATTTTTCTTTGTTTGTTGTCCCGAGACCTTTCAGTGAACCTGGACGGAAGGAGGTGAGCATGCTTGCACAGAGCTCTTCTTATCGGAACTGTTCTTAAGTCTCAGTTACTATATTTTTTTCTTGACTACAGATGTTCCAACTCTTGTCAAGGATGATAAAGATTCTACTTCTTGCAAGTTTCTCTTGAGGCTTTGAAAGCTGTTGGTATGTAGACAGAGCTAAAAAGTTCTTAACTAGAGAAGAATTCCTTTGTAAATATGGATTTCTGCATCCTTCTAGAAAATACCATTCCAAAGAATCATCTTCCATGCCTCGGATTACGCCGGTAGCATCGGATGTTACAGCTTCTAAAGAGGGTAGTGCACCAAAAAGTAACGTTGATGAACCTCATTTCAAAAAATGTTCAGACCCTGTAGACAGTACTGAAACACTTCTCAACCGTAATTGCCTTCGATTGAAGAGGAAGAGTTTGTACACCGCGAAGGAAAAAGTCCCATGATGGTTACTGAGTAGATAAAGGAGTGAGAAATCACAACTGGGGGTGATTTGGAGGTTGAGAGAACCAGTGAGGGTCCCACAATCCTATTTGCTTATGAAGAAGATTCTATGGGTATTTCCGACGGTTGAGTGATCTTAACACTTCAAAGGATCTTGCCCCAAGAAACATTGTGACTTCAAAACTTGTAGCTATTATTACGAAAGCGGCAACTGAGTTGGCTTTAACTCGAACTCCTATACTGTGAAGGACTTTTTCTAATATCTGGCCTGCATTAACTTCTCAAACGAAGTGCGGTTCGTTATTAGATGCGTGTTACAACACTCATCACACACACTCTATGTTTTTGATGTTTCACATATGCTTTATATTCTGCCCTAGTACTTCCTGATTTAAGTACTAAAATTCTACTTTTCCTTGTTTCTGGTGCGACCATGTATCGACCATATATTAAAAGTTTCAAGCACCAAACCCGGTTTTACAACTCGAGGCATTAAATGCAGTCTCAACATCCTCATGGCTACGTGGAGACTGAAGAGCAGAGGAGATGGAGAAAAGATCAAGAGACCCGGAATCAGCAGGAAAGAGATGACCGGAGCCGAGGCTCTTATGGTGATCACTATGATGATCTCTATGAACGGAGCAGGTGGAAGGAAGAGGAGAGCCGGAAAAAGAAGAGAGAGAGAGGGAAGATCAGAGCAAGGATCATAGAAAGGATGATTCACACAAGTGTTTTAGATTGGATAAAGATCCAGTCCTTGATGTTTAGACTACTTCTCGCTATTTACCCCTTGTTGCTCCATCTATTACTCCGCCTCTGGATGATATACGGAAGATAATCCATAGGCCACACTATGCTCTTGAACCTGCACCTACCAGACTTGCTGAGCAGTACAAACATTGGTGTTTGAAAATAGTTTACTTTGATCTGGATATACATCTGTCTAATGAGAAAGAGATGCTTTAAGAGCTGGATATAGTGAAGAGCAACATCAAAAAGCAACTGAATGTAGTGAAGGATCTGGTTGATAAGCAGCTGGATGTAGTTATGGGTCTGGTTGAGAGGCTACATTTATGGTATAAACTGGCCGCTGAGCACCAATGGGTCAACAAACGTAACCTCGAGACCATTGCTACACTGGTAAATAATAAGGCCAAATGGGCCAAAATCCTTATCTCGCGATGCCAATGTTGCCTCTCTTACTCAGAAGAATCAAGAGTTAGAAGCCAAGAATCAGAGGCTTAAAGAAGAGCTTGCCGTTGCTAAGCTGAGGGAAACTGCTTTGAATAATCTGGTCGAAGATGCACACTCTGCACAGAAGATCGCCGACGATAAACTTGCTACGATAAGCATACCATTGAATCTTGTCAAAGGAAGAATGCTTGTCTACGTGAGAAGAATGCTTCCTAAGAGTCGGAGATTTCCCTTTGGAAAGCTAAGGGAGAGGCCCTTGAGTAGGAAAGAGATCAAGCTTTAGTCGACAAGCAGCTGCTAAAAAGCATATACTGAAGCTGAGGCGGATGTCAGTGCCACCTTATTCAGATTTTATACCCTCAGTGTTATGAGTCAAGGCAGCTTGCGTTACTTAGGAGATGACTTTTCAATCACTTGGGCAGAAGTTTGGAAGCGGTTCTTGCCCAGGTGGGAGATATTTATACTGAAGAGTGTATCTTTTGGAATCTTTCAGATAGTGAGTCCCGCAAAGCTTTAGCTAAGGGGAAGGAAGAACTTATGAGAGAGCGGGGCTTACTAGTTGGATGTAACTGCCACCATTACCTATGATGCTCCCATTGATGCTCAAGTTTCTGATCCTCAGATTCTCATCACGCCTCCTATTGATCCTATTACCATTCATGAGGAAAAGAAAGAAACTGCCAAAGAGCATGCTACTGAGGAGCATGTAGGAGATAACGAGGGTGATGATGACAACCCAGATGATTATGAAGTCCATATGCACAAGAATCTGCTTGCCTCAGGTAAAACCGAGATTGACCAAGTCGTATCGGACTTAGACTATCCATGTACTTCACATGGGTATATTGAATTCCATGTGCATTGTTAATTTGTGTTAGGCCTGGTCTCACCGAAGCCTTCTCCTGCAGTGGTCGAGAAAACAACTGGAGCTATTATGACTACTTTCACCCTAGTGTCGACGACTACTTCTTCTTTGCTTGCCATCCTACTCCAGGCGATTCCTCCTTGGCCCATGTCTATACCCCAACTTTTGCTGCTGAGTTTAGGTCATAGGAGTAGATCACTTTTATTGCTCACTTGGATGACCCGAATTACTCTCTAAAAGGGGAAAAGGACCTTACAAACTCTTAGGAGAGCACGAAGAAGAGTGCTAAAAGTCACTTAGGGAAGTCAGTTAAGTCTTTATCTATGAAGCATAAAGGAAAGATTAATTCTCGCAAGAAAGTGATTACTACATCTTCCCTTGAAGTTCCGAAGGATGGTGATGAAGCCAAAGACAAAGAAAAACCTACTGCTACAACTCCTACTTCCGCCAGGACCAGCAGGCTTTCTTTGAGTACTGGTGACTCCTCTAAAGGTGTGGAAAAAAGAACTAATGTTTTTAGGTTGTTTTACTTTGCTTTGATGTAGCTTCCTTTTTTTCATTTTTCTTAGACTGGATGCCTATGCGGGTGCCGACCCTCGCATGACTTTATGAAAATTTGTACCTAAGACTTGTGTTGCTGTTATGAAGCTGCTTTTGCTTATTGTACTTTGGCTATTATTCTAGCTTTGTTGTACTTTTTTGTGAAATTACTTCATTACAAAATACAATTCTGCTTGATACGACGTCGTGATGATCTTATGGTCTATCTTATGAGCATTGTCATATCTCAATGTGATGGTGTTGACCCCATACCATGAGTCATCATAAGTCTCTAGAACTGGATGCGGTCAACTTTGCTAAGTTCCTTTGTTTTGGATCGATGTATTAGAAGCTGGTTGTTTGGTGATGGAGTTTTATGTTTATGCCAGTGCACTTCAAGCTTCTTAGCTCGCCAATTCTTTAAGAAACTTAGCTTTGTTGATTGATCTCGAGCTTCTTCTTAGAGAAGTCATTGATATTTGTGCCCCTACCTAGGAGGTCATTAAACTTCACTGTGGGAAGTACTTTTAGCCTCCACTGCGAAGGATTTTGGTAACTCATCGTTGGTCTACACCCGCTGATTAGTGCGGACATCAGAGAATTCATTGAGTGCCTTGACTGTAGAGAGGTCGTTTATGACTCAACGTTCGCCTTATACCGTTGATTGAATCGAGCATCAGAGACTCCATTAAGTGCCTCTGAAGAGGTCTTTTACCTCTACTAGGGGAGAGGTTGCCTTCACTGGGGCGAAGGACTTTGACCTCTACTTGGGCAGAGGTTGCCTTCAATGGGGGAAGGACTTTGACCTCTACTAGAAGAGAGGTTGCCTTCACTGAGGGGAAGGATTTTTGTTGTTGCGTCATTCCGTAGGGAGAACTTTAGTCCCTTGTTGGATGGGCTTAACTGCGGTAAGCTATTGTGGGTGGACCGAGATGTTCTTTTACCTCAGCTATGGTGAGGTGCCCCCGGCAGAACTTGAAGGGTTCACATCATTCCATAGGGCGAACTTCAGTCCCCTTTGTCGGATGCTTGACTATGGCAAGAGATCGCAGCTGGAACGATGTCCTTGTGGCCCCTTGGGCGAAACTTGCAATTCCTGGATTTAGCTCTGTGGCTGCTTGTTGTGCCTTTTACCATTTGACTCTTTGCGACTCTTTCCATTCATTCTTCAAGGCGGTGCTTTTCATTCTTGCATTTATGCATATTGACGTTTATAGCACTCGACACTTTAGTTGGTGTTATTACGGTCGCTATGATGTGGAATTTGAACAAGCAAGCTTTCGTCGAATAACATGCAATATAAAATAGCCTTTAAGCATATTTTGAATTAATGAAAATTTTGCAAATAAGAGATTGACTCATGTAGGCATGCTTTTGTTCATGGAGCTATGTTCAGTATAATGCTTGCAAAAATATTTACAGACTTTTTACAAGTAATTTGAACATAACATCAAGTAAAATAGCGACAAAGATGATTGCTATTTTAGGCTCTTGGAATTGGAGTGCCATCAACAGTTGTCTGTTTGTAAGTGCCGTAGAGCAACTTTTGACTTATGAAGTATGGCCCTCCCTAGTTTGTCCCGAAGACTCCAGTTCCTGTCATAACTCTTTTTAGTACAAGATCCCCAAATTCAAAGGTCCTTTGTCTAACTTTAGAGTTGAAATGCCTGACAATCCTTCATTGATGGCCTGCAACTCTGAGCTCTGCATGATCTCGTTTTTCCTCAAGTTGATCAAGAGCTTCAAGCTATAGATTTTCATTCTCTACTTGGTTGAAATGGATTCTGCGTGCGTAGGAACTTCTTGCTCCACCAGAATCATTGCCTCTAAGATGAATGCCAAGGAGAAAGGAGTGTGCCCAATAGCATATTTTTGAGTTGTCCTATACGCTCATAGTGCAAGTGGTAGTTCGTCGACCCAAACACCTTTGGATTTCTCAAGTTGTTTTTTGATGGTTGATTTGATGATCTTATTCACTACTTCCACTTTCCTATTTTCCTGCGGATGGACCACTACTACAAAGCTTTTTTGAATCTTGCACTTTGCAAAAAATTCCTTAAATTCTTCACTATCAAATTACGTCGATTTATCTGTGATTATCTTCTGTGGCACACCAAACTTGCAAATGATGTTCTTGAGCATGAAGTCGTTCACTTTCTTTGAGGTGACAGCGGCCAGTGGCTCTGCTTCGGCCCACTTGGTGAAATTATCAACAGCTACAATGGCATATTTGAAACTGGACTTCACGGTTGGAAATGATCCAATTAAGTCAATGCCCCAGACTGTGAATGGCCACGGGCTGACCACTTGAGTTAGCTCCGTGGATGATGTTCTTGGGATCTTCGCGAACCTTTAGTATCTGTCACATTTCCTGGTATAAGCTGCGGAGTCTAGGTTCACATAAGGCCAGAAATAACCATACAGCAGAATTTTCTTGGCTAATGTCTGATCACCAGTATGATCTCCACATTCTCCATCATGCAGTTTTGCCAAGAATACTTTAGACTCCTCTTTAGTAACACACCGAAGCAAACGCGTAGAGAAGCCTCGCCTGTATAAGTAACCATCCTGAATGAGATATAGGGGAGCCTTTCGGAGCAGCCTTTTCGCTTCTTTGGGTCAACCGGAAGTACACCATTTAGGAGATAATCTTTGATCGGAGTCATCCATGAATCTGGTTCTTCAGTGGTTTCCATGATCCAAACTATATCATTGTCTTCAGTGCTGGGATTTGAGAGAACTTCAACTTGTACTAATCCCAACAACTGAGCAACTTCTGTACTGGCAAGCTTTCCAAGTAGGTCAGCCTTCAAGTTTTTTTCTCGAGGAATGTGCTTGATAGTGTAGTAGTCCAAGTTGTTGAGCAGTTCCCAAGCTTTTGGTAGGTAAGCTGGCAAATTTCCTCCCTTAGCCTATAACCCCCTTTTAACTTGACACACCACTAACTGTGAGTCGCTGAAAATGTGAAAGGCTTTCAATTGTAACTCTTTCGAAATGTTCATTCCAACAATTAATGCTTCATATTCTGCTTCATTATTCGTCGATGGGAACTCTAGTCTCAAAGCATTGAATACCGAGCGTCCTTCAGGAGTCTCAAGCACTACTCATGCCTCGAGCAATACTCGTTCATGGCTCCATCAACGAATAATTTCCATTGAGTGATCACTTCAATGGTTTCTTCTTTCTCATCTCCCATATCCATAAACTCAGCAATGAAGTTTGCTAAGACTTGTCCGTTGATTGCCCTTCGTGGATGGTAAGTGATGTCTTCGGATGAAACAAGACTTGCTTTAAAGGATGATCTGCAAGAACCTTGATAGGATGACCTTGGAAGTATGGCCTTAACTTCTTCGAGGCAATGAGGAAAAAGTATGCAAGCTTTTCCAACTTTGGGTATTTTAGCTCTGCCCCGGTAAGTCTCTTGCTGATGTAGTATGTTGGCTTTTGAATCCTCTCTGATCAATGCAGCGCTCAAGGCATGGGATGAAACTGTGAGATACAAAAACAGGTCTTCTCCATCTCTAGGCTTTGACAACATGCACTACAAGAAAATGAGGTCTTTACCTACCAATTGTAAGCGTAGGTAAAACTAACATAATGGTAGATAATATATTTTAGCTACCAATATTGAATTGGTAGAAATTGGTAGGCAAAGCTTAGGAGAGAAAGAGTTTTACCTACACTTATTGATATTGGTAGGTAAAAGGATCAATGGACCCCACTACGTTATGAATCAAATGATGAGTCATTGATGTGTTTGATGATGTGTCATCCTATATGGCTGCTGACATGGCTGATGATGTGTCATCCTACATGGCTGCTGACATGGTGTCGTAGTAGCACACGCATGGCATATATTAATGCCGACAATTGGCATTTACTGGTTGGTTCATGTGTCAAACAATCAATTGTCCATGTGTCATCATTTGGTTAGTGCATATGACATCATTTTTTACTATAAATAAATATTTACAAGAATTGAATATTTACACAGAATTTATTTTTAAACAAGTAACAAATATTTATTCAAATAAATATTTATTACACTTTCGAATAGTACACATATTATTTCCTCACTATTACACAATGACTTATACATACACTTTCTCACTACAGTTCACTCGTATACATTGGCTCCTTACTACATACTCATTCACTCATATACATATACACAGTCACTCACACTCTCACTAGTTTTGGTCATAGTTACATCACCGTTTATGCACCAAATTCCGGCAGCAAAGGAACCATTTGACAACGTCTTTTTATCTTCAAACCCTAGAAACAAAAACTGGTAAACAATCAATTTATATGCTAAAGATCGTAAAATGCAGCAAATAATCAATTTATATGCTAAAAATAGTAAAATGCACCAAATAATCAATTTAAAACCAAAGTAACCAACATCAGTTCCACCAGCATAATTATTTCAAAACCATAACTATACATACATCTTTTCTGCAACAGACTCCCAATTAAAACCCAAATTATTGTTTCTATCCCACAAACCTCTCACCCTTCACCATTGAATATCGCTATATTCAAACTCCTGTAAAATATCACGGTCCAAGTCAAAAAGAACCAAATTCGACAGTGTATCATGCTTATCGCTAAAGTTGCTACTGCTGCTAGATGAATTGTTTTAAAAAATAGCTGTAATAAATAACTTTTAAATTTATGGATACACCGAAAACCAGAAGACATTTTTGAGTAAAATCAGTTTTTACATTTGATTTGAATAACAACAAAAATATACAATTCACATTTAAATGGAGAAAACTTCACTTACGGTAATTCAAATGATTGGGACACTGGTGACATTACAACTTCATTCATACAGATAATTATAAAATACACTGATTAACACTGGGCTTCGGTGTCCCAATCAATAAACCATATTATAAATCTGACATGACAAATTTTGTAAATGAATGTAAAACTAACAGATACATAGAATAGTAAATGAATGTAATATAGTTCCTTTGCAGTACCAAAAAAAATGGATAAGTAAAGGACATAGAAAAAGAGAAACTGCTAGTTTTACTTCAAAATTAGGTTGAAAGTTCTCAAAATCTTCTCGTTTCATTTTATAAGTTATGAAATGATCCTTTCAAATTTATGATCTCTATAACTCCAAAATTTTCATTTAGTATCTTAATCACACCCATGGTTTGCAAATTTTCAAAACTTGAAACGGAGAAGGACAAACAACGTGCAAGCAGGAATAAAGAAAAATAGAAACAAATTACTAAAGTTGATAGGATGCGAAGAAGCGTATACCTGAATTACTACATTCTTGCAAAATCGATTTTCGTTTAAAGCTCCGCCAAACCCAGGTCCTAATAAATGTTGATTTATCCAAATCGTCATCTAGGCATTAACTGATTGAAAATGAATTAATTTAAGTAAAGAAGGTATAAAAAATCTGAAAAATCAATATGCGTTTAGTGATAATTAAGAAGGACGAAATTTTTGAAGGAACCATGCAGCTATAATTGCTTGATAGAAGCTGACTGCATGTTCATAGCATTCCAAAAAGGTTATATTACATGATTAAATTACAGACATAAAAAGGTGTTAATTTAAAAAAAAATTATGGTGGAAATTTATTGGGAATATTTCATTCGTTTTGGGAAGACCTACCCATGAAATCAAGAGGATGGAGCATTATCATCTTTACTGACAGCGAAGCCCTTTTCTTCCATTTCCGACCATAGTTCAGATATTTTTTTAAGAGATCAGAGGATGTAAGGTCTTTTCTAATAAGCATCGAGAGATCAATTTTCGGGAAAGGTGAAAGCGGGAGGAAAATGAAATAGAGATCGAAATCGTTGAGTAATGAATTGAGGGAAAAACGAATAAGCTAGGATTAGCATAGATATGATTATGTGCATGAATAGAGGGATAATTAGTATAGATTTATTGCTTATTTTATAGATTTACTCCTTGTAACTAGCATTATTAGGCAATAAATATTTATATATCATTTATAAGACTAACAAATTGTGATATACTTATTAGGCAATAAATAATTACTTATCATATATCAGACTGACAGTTATTGATACTTAAATAAAAGCCTTCGCAAACACTTTGAACGCAAAAGGAAACGATCAGAACATTCCATTTCTTTGAATGCTAAAAATTAAAATGACCAAAATCCTCTTTATGCCCAAATTTAATATTTCATTATTAATGTAGTTTTATGTCATCTTTGCTTTTAATATCCTATTCTATAGGTGGCATAGCAGGATACCGCTTAACTTTTTTTTCATCTTCTACTAGTATATATTTCATATATGGCAAACTTTTGGCAAAACTACTTTATGAACATTTTATGAACACGCACTTTAAAAAAAATACATTTCATTTATTTAATGTCATGAGTTGAAATGTTTATAAGAAAAAGAAAAAATCCTATATTTGAAAGAAAAGAAAAATTCTTAGTACCACAAAATGATATATACCCTTTAAGTACATATTGTTTATGGTTTTTCTTACAAAAATAAGTCTACTATTATGTTGTCTAACATTCCATTTTATAATGCAAATTCTATTTATACACCGTAAATTACGTTTACGTACACCATTAAAAAAATTAATTAAATTAAAGACAAAAATACCTTTATTAAAAAGTAATCAAAATAAATTTAAATAATAAAAATTTCATATGTCCACATCATACACAATCATTAAAATTCTTTTATAAATTAATTGAAATTTCTATGTGTTAGCAAGTGATTTTAATTTAACTTCAACCGAAGCGTTAAATTTTATTCATATTCTTTCTTGTTATATTCATGTATAATCAGTTCTAACATTATGCATTTCAAATTAGTCACAAAAATAAATTTACAAATGACATACTAAAATTAATATGGTTCATTGTATACTAAGTTCTCATTTTTTACTATATTTAAATTGATTTTTAATTTAAAATCAAAATTTATGTAGATTAATATTTTATTATTCAAAATTTAAAGTTAGATTCTAATATATAAATAATTAAATAAATATAAATCCAATTAAGGATTTGAATTTGAGTTGCAAAAGTGAATTCATTGATTTTAGAAATCAATATTCCTTAGTTTCGATCAATGCACGTGAGAAAGATACTAAATGAGAAACTTATTTTGTTCTATTTAGGCTTGAGAATAGTTTAGTAATATGTATGGTGTATACTAAGAAAAAAGTTATGTATATGAATTAAGAAAAAAGACCGGTGTATCTAAACCAATCTAAGGTGTACAAATAGAATTTTCCATTTTGTAAATTGTATTTTTGCTATTGGAAAAAATTCCTAATTAATCATCATTGAGGTAGAAATTCTAAAAATTTATTTTAACCATTAGTTGTCATCAAGATTATTGATATTTATTTGTAGTGGCAGTTTTTGTGGTTTATACAGTGGCCAATCAGAGGAGACTACGTGGATTGAGACCACAAAAGAGATCACGTGAATTGAGATTTGTATCGTTAGATTTAATTTAAAATAACCTGTTAAATTTAAAGCCGGAGAAGATTGTATGGATTGTTTCTCTGCAATAAGCTTGAAAAAAAAAATATGTTTTAGTCATTTCAGATAATGACATATCAGTGTGAAATTGTGAAACATTTTATGAAAAATTTAAAGTTAAAACTTTTGCAGTCAATTGTTTGGAAAAAAATATTAATATATGATAAGTTATCAACGAATGATTATTTAATATTTATTATTTACAATTTAATTATTGTTTATCAATTCATTAACTATTAATTATTTCATATTTCAAAATAATTTTTAATAATTAATAAAGAAATGATTATACAAAAAAACATTGCTGGGATATGTAAACGAAATCTTCAATTCAAAAAAATTGCTAGAATAAACTTTTTTGACACATCATCATACAACTCAGCATTATTTTTAACGAAAGTTTAAAATGATACGATAAAAATGTAGGGGCTAGTCACAAAACAACTTCCCCTTCTGTATATGTGTAGATAATACATTTCACCTACCTATAATTATTGGTAGATAATCATCCTTCAACAATTTTGTAACATTGATAATATTTACCTACCAATAAGTTTTACCATTAAATATTGGTAGATAATGGTTCTCTTTACCTACCCATATTTATTGGTAGATAAAATATTGGTAGGTAAAGGTCAAATTTCTTGTAGTGATGGGTAACGCTTCCATATTCTTGATTAACTCCTCAAAGGCCATCTAACACACTGTGGCCCATCGGAAGTCCTTCCTTTTTCAATGCATCAAAAAGCGGAATGCACTTATCTGTTGCCTTTGAAATGAAACGACTCAGACCAACAATTATCCCATTCAAACTTTGTGGTTCCTTCTTTTTCCTGGGTGCCCGCAACTATCTCAAAGCATAAATTTGTGTAGAGATTGCTTCGGTCCCCCCGGCATTAACCATAAACCCAAGGAATTTCCCCAACGAAACTCCAAACGAACATATGAAAGGATTGAGTTTCATGCCGTACTTTCTCAGAATATTGAACATCTTAGCCAAATTCTCTAGATGATCATCTACTCTTTTTGTCGCAAGCATGTCGTCTATGTAAACCTCCATAGTCTTTCCTATCTGAGATTTGAACACTAAATTGAAAAGGCATAAGTAAGTTGCTCCAACATTCTTTAACCCGAACGACGTCACTTTATGGCAATACAAGCCAACATCTATAATAAAGCTTGTATTTTCTTGATCTGGCTCATGCATCATGATCTGATTATAACCCGAGTATGCATCCATGAAAGATAAGAGTTCATGACCTGTTGTTGCATCTACAAGCTAATCGATTCTAGGTAGTGGGAAACTGTCTTTCAGACATGCTTTATTAAGGTCGGAATAGTCAATGCACACTCGCCATTTTCCGTTGAGCTTTTTCACTAACTATAACGACCCGGATTTCGAGCGACTTTGGTTATCAACATAAGCACGATGTCGATAACCAAAACGTCGAGAAATCCTGGTAATTAGTGAAAGAAATTAGAGGGTGAGGAAAGATAAGATAGAAAATTAGAATAGAAGAAGAAGAAGAACACAACATCAGAGTAACACGAATCTCACAGTGGAACGAATAAATATATTTCATAACATAACTTTGAAATACAAACTTGGTACTTGAATATACATATCATTATCAAAGTACAGCACTTACAACACAGCGGAAATAAACTATAGCTATATGATCCTGAAGCCTCCTGCTCCAAGCTCTTCCAGTATATCTGTAAATCCCGACTACTTGACTGCCCGTACAAATTTAGGCACCCAAGAGTTTAGGGAAAACAACAAAGTAAACTCCGGGTCAGTCATGGGACTGGTATGAGTAAAACAGTTAAAAACAGTTGAACAAGTAAACGATATCTCATAAGACCACGCCGCATAACGGAACGGGTTTTTCCCTTATGAGAATCCAAAATATCTTTATATCAAAAACCTTTTGATATTATAATAATGTCTATCAACCACAATATATATAATCATTTAGTAGAAACGCTTTCATCTCACGTTCTACATATATAGTATACAATCAAAACCGCAAGCACGTATTGGGTAATGGGTTTCCAACTATGACAAGGTATGGATCCACCTTTCGCTAATGTACCTCTAGAGAGGAATACACTGGGTTCAACAAGAACATCTTGCAACCCGGCCACACATGACCGACCACTCATTTCGCTTGAGTGTATCGAATGTATATCACCAACAGTTGGGATCAGCAACCGTTTCCCGACTGGGACAGCATCAACAGTAGATTTTTAGAAGTAAATGAAACTCTAGATCAGGTGATTATACACCCTACTTCGGTGCGACCGACTTAGCCATGCTGCCTGCCCGATTTCTGTCATTTACCGGATGATGAGGCTAGAAGCTACGCTTTATCATCACACTAGATTCACTTTGAATGCCACATCGTCAAATCCATCAAATCACCGATTGACGTCCTCAACAATACATTATGTGTTAGCTAAAAGAAGTTTCCTTCTCCGCTTCCACTCTTGTTACAGTTGGAGAAATCAATATATGTGATCGTTTGGAAATATTCTGTCAGACATCCGTCCATACAAGTCATCCAGGAACCGGATGAACCGAAGGCACTATTCTGTAAACAGGATAGCCCTTGCATAACTCTGTCTTCAATTTCCTTTGGCATATATGATTCGCAACGCTTATGCCAATACAGAGTGGTTATTTGGATAATAATCCAACCGGTCTCTCCATATTAACAACGTTAAAATGGTCATAACTTCGATAGTCTGTGATTTAACTATCGAAGGAAAACAGGTGTGCAAACAATGATATTATTTCCAAATGGAAATTTATATCGATCAACATCATTCAACATTCATCTCCTTAGTTCATAATTTTACTTATCTCCTGTTTCCCTATATTCAATATTTCTTATTTTCTAGATTGGGAAAATATACGTTATTAACAATGGAAAACATTTCCATTTCTTGTTTTCTTTATTAGAAAACATTTCTGGTTTCTTATTTGGAAAACATTTCCAAAGCTTCTTCATTGGACTTAGATAGACTGTTTAAACAAACCATCGCGATACCAACTCAAACCATTTCCTTTACTGCCGAACCTTAACTATTCCTTAGTTAAAAACGAAGCCAATCAAGTTGGGGTAGAACTACCTCTCAGACCTTAACTGAACAACATTTCTAACTTGGAAATAGGCAAAGTTCACTTTATTCTTTTTACTAACTTCCTTACTTAACTCTCGTTCGAATAACTGTATTCGATTGACTCTTATCAATTAACTCTATTGGACTAACACTATTTGACTAACGCTATTTATTTACTCATTTCACTTAACTCCTTTCGAATAAACTATATTCGATAATTCCTTTTACTTTCTATTCGAATAACTATATTCGATTAACTCATTTGCTTCTATTCAAATAACTATATTCGATTTAACTCATTTGCTTCTATTCAAATAGATTAACTAACATCGATTATCTTTTTTTACTTTATTCTCTAATCGATTAACTAACATCGATTAACTTCTTTTACTTTAACACTAATCGATTAACTAACATCGATTAACTTCTTTTTAACTTTATTCTCTAATCGATTAACTAACATCGATTAACTCCTTTTACTTTAACACTAATCGATTAACTAACATCGATTAACTTCTTTTTATAAACTACGTTTTCCGTTACAACTATTTCCTTTTTATAACGTTTACTTACCGTTACAAATATATCCTATTTATAACTTCTATTTACCGTTACAAATATATCCTATTTATAACTTCTATTTACCGTTACAAATATATCCTATTTATAACTTCTATTTACCGTTACAAATATTCCTATTTATAACTTCTATTTACCGTTACAAATATATCCTATTTATAACTTCTATTTACCGTTACAAATATATCCTATTTATAACTTCTATTTATTTTCTAAATAAATATTCCTTTTCTATTTCTATTTATTTTCTAAATAAATATCCCTTTTATAAAACCGTGTTCGTTTTATAAATAATTCCTTTTATAAAATCCTGTGATTTTATAAAATTCCTTTATTTCAATATACATTGAAATACTTCTTTTTACATCCCAGGGTCTTTTATGATATTTACAGTATCGAATAACAATGATCAACATCATTCCAACACCCATAATCCATAACAGATTATATAACACATCATATATCACAATATATGAAAACAGTAAAAATAAATGTTGAGGAATCCAGTCGGATTCCTCCAACCTGTTTCCCTGCATCACAGATGTTAAACAATATAGATAACATCACTTTCAGTTCCATATGATATATTCTGTTAAACAGAATTAATATAGAAAATTTAACTAACTGACTAGTAGTTCAATCAAACAGTCAACATACAGTAAATCAACCAATATCTAACAGTTCTAAAAATACAACATGAAATTATAAACTGTTCAGAGTTAGTGAGATTTACTCACATTGGCGCGTTAACCGTTAAATAATGGTTTGCGTTATTTGATTTCGACGGACAATTTATTTCGCCATAAATTGTAACGAGCTCGGATGGACATCCAGTCAGCTTCATCGTGTAGTGCTCTTCCGACCGTTCGAAATTTTGATCACATACGAACTAGATATTTAATTTACAAGTTAATAGGTTATTTAATTAAAAATCAAACTTATCTTTATTTAAAAAAATGGGCCTTACTTATTGAATTTGGCCCACCCTAAATCCAATCCACTGTATTCCTTTCCATTCGCATATCAGTAACCTTCCCATTCGTTTACATGGTTTCCGTTTCTCATTCATATTTATTTTTATTTCTTAACTGGCTCACCCCATGATCTCGGCCCAATCACCCTTCAGTACCCACGCTGCATACATAGTGCTTCTTCCTCCTCAACATTTAACGCACCCTTCTCTTCGTATTAGTTGAACAACCTGCTCTTTCATAAAAAATGAAAAGTGGATCTGCCAACTGCACCAATGCTGAACACCTCGCCAACATATGTGATCCCATTTCTGCTCCTGTACACAGTCACGGCCTCACGTTTGCATGGCCTCAAAGTAGTGGACTGAACTGGTAACTCCACCGTATATCATTTGAAAACCAAACCCCTTCATTGAAAACAAATACAACTTTACTTTGGTTAACTGCTCCTTCCTCAACAAAATACCTATGCACTGCTACAACCAGACACTCCGCACCTTTACTACCCAATACCTTTGATGCCATCTCGAACTACATCTACCCAACGCGACTCCCATACAGCTTCCGCCACGACCAGGTCACGACAGTCCTTTTTCAACCGAACTCCATGAAACAACTCGGCCTCGAACTTCCCCTATTACGATCCCGATGCCATCAGTTCGCAACCATCCCTCATACTTCACACAAGAACACAAAGATCCATTCTTGCAGTCCTCTGGCCTCACGTCTAACACCATTCGCCGCCCTTGTCCCTCATGTATTTGCGCCACCCAACATGATTACTGCTGTGACAATAACACAGCGGGAATCACCATCGAACTAGGAGAAAAGATTATGAGGAGATAGATTTGTTTGGTTTTTGAGAAGAGGAAGAACCTGGCGGCTCGCATTACTGAAACCGAAGACCAATGAAAACCTGATGTATTTATAGTATTTGGAAGACTTAACCCTTAAGTTTTGGACGTAGGGTGTACTCGTGGAAGGCCATGCTGCCTTGAATAGAGAGGGACGTCAGTGTTTGATTGTGTATGGTATAGGATGTCCACGTTTTGGATTTTCTTGTTTGAATTTTAGGACGTCCACGTTTTGATAGAGAATTAGAGGAGGACGTGCTTTGTTTAATGCCTTGTATGGTTGCATGGATGTGAAGTGAGCACATCTTATTTCCATTGTGACGAGTTAATACCTTATTTATAATTCTGTTCATATATAAGCTGCAACGAACAGAAATAAAAACACCAGTGAGACGAGCAATGTCTCACGATCCCAAAAATATAATAATACCTGTAGATGGACTCATATTGTGAAATCTCAAAAATACTGATTTAGGGTGCACCATACTCCAAATAAAAAGTTTCTTATTTAATTAATTAAAAATTACGATAAAATTCTAAAAATTAAATTATCACTATGTCCCAAAAGAACCTTGTCTAAATTCAATCCCGATCTTTAGTTATATCGAATAAACCGATACGGTCGATAAACGATTCCATAGCAACTATTTCAGAATTTGATTTGGACATACATCAAAATCTATATGATGAAATCCCGATTTTTCTCTTCTACTAGAAAGATGTACTTCACCAGCTCCACACGTTTCTTGTTTCACAGAAATCCGATTTAAAACGAACCCTGTACATTCAGTTGAAGTTCGAATTGCCAATTTACGAACTGCAGCGCCATTTCAAGCTCGTTTATAATTATATTATAAACTATACGTTCAATTGTCGACGATTGAATATATTCGTTATCCTAATTCAATTCCAAGCTGAATTACATATCACAGATGATCTGGTTCGCACCATATTGCCATTTCAGCCAATTCTGATTATTTCCGAATTAAATATCTTATTTAATTATTATTTTAATTAAATATTCACCATTATTAAATTCCACGATCACTAAATTCACTATATCACCATTGATATAGTTAAATAAACTAATCATAATACCCCTGCCAATGCGGGTCATTACACTAACACAGGATTCGACATCCAGGCAGGATACATGGGCTCTCGAATAAAGAAATTCTCCATAAGCCGATCCACTTGTTCCTTGATAGCCATTGACCTTTCAGGGCCTTAAGTCTGTCTTTTCTTCTTTTACTAGTGTGATGCTCGGGTTTATGTTTAATTCATGAACCGCCACTTTGGGAGATATTCTGCTGATGTCAGAATGACTCCAAGCAAACACATTGAGATTAGCTATAAGAAACATAGTCAAATCTTTCTACAAACTTTGGCACAGCTAAAATCCTATCTTTAACACTCGATCAGGATCTTTAGGATAAATTGATATTATAATGGTTATTTCAGATGGTGTCGCTAGATCTTCCCACGCACTGGCTTTATGAGGATTCATTTCTTCGTAAGCTCCACTATGCTTTCCAATGCAGGGGCCGCTCCCTAATTGCTATAAGACGGGATCTTGCATGCGGAGGGGAGCCACTACATTCTTTCCCTTGGCTTTCTTTTTGGCTTCACACATTTCTATGCGGTTGCATTCCCTAGCAGTCTCTTAGTCTCCTTTGACTACTCTGACGCCATTTTCAATGGGGAAATTCATAGTCAAGCACCATGGCACCAAAGCAATCCTGAAATCTACTAGAGCGGATCTACCTAACGATGCGTTGTAGGCAGATACTTCATTGACTACCACAAAAGTCTACTTCAAAATGGCGATTCTGTCTCCCTCTCCCAACTCGACTAGCAAATCAATAGTTCCAATTAGCTGCTTGGGTTCCACCGTGAACCCTTGGATTTTTGTTTGACATGCTTGGACGTCTATCATTGATAGCTTCATTTGGTTGAAAGTCTCGTGGAATAGAACATTTCGTGAGGCGCCGCAGTCCACGAGCACCCTCTTGACCAATGTAGGGCCTATTCCAACTGTTACAACCATATGATCTAGAGTGGGTGTTATCATGCCATCAGCATCCTTTTCCTTGAAGACGATGTCCTCATAAGTGGTCTTTTACTACTTAATATGAATTGTGTTGCGTAGAATCAGACATATCTCCTCCTTTATGACATATTTCAGGGCTCCAACACATCATTTGATATCCCCCCAACTTCTTTGACTGAATGAGGACCTCGTGATATGGTGTTGATCACAGTTTGTTGATTACTCTTCACTGGAGCTCTATTACTCAGACTTCATTGACCAGTGGATGCCCGTTGCCCCTGAGAAGCTGAAGCTGAGTTCAGAGCCAATGGCTTCTTTATGTACTACTGAAGTCTATTATTCCTAATTAGTTCCTCGATCAATGTCTTCAAATGCTTACATTCATTGATGTTATGACCTGGATGATTATGGAATCGACGGGACTTTCCTGACTTAGCTGGGTTGGCATTTTGTCCTCATCTGCCGCGGTTCCGGGTAATCCTCTGCATCCTTTGTTGGGAAATAAATGTTCTCGGGGGTATTAGTCAGAGGTGTCAACTCTGCCGAGTCGAAAAGGCAAAACTTCTTAGTGTCCTTGTTGCCAATACCATCATTGGCTCGCTTCTGCTTTGGGAACTCTTTTGATTGATCTGAATATCAACATTCTTTTGAGCTTTAACAATGCTGCTCCCATCAACATCCTGACCAGGAGTGGGACCGCCAGCCACCATAATGTACTCCTTCGCCTTCCTATAGAATTTTTTGAGCATATTTGGTTCCTTCATCTTTATCCATCTCCCAAACTCACTCTTCTTAACTATGGCACAGATTAGAGACATTAAGATCGTGCGTGGCTCCGGATTCCCCACTTCGGACAAAGAAGCATAGAATCAATTGAGAAAAGCCTTAACAGATTTCCCCAGATTCTGTTTCAGTGATGTTAGTGATATAATATCTTTGGACTTTGTAGCATGCAACCTAAACTTATCTTTGAACTTCTTGGTTAAGTCATTAAACTGATCTACAGACTTAGGCTGCAATTTCGTGAACCACAGTGATGCTACATCCTCCAAGTAAAGAGGAAAGTGTAATCATTTGATCTAGTCTATCACCTTTGTTGCGTTCATGTGCCATTCATACTTGTACAGATAGAAGTTAGTATCAACAGTTTCGTTGTAGGGAGGAAAACCAGGAGGATTGAACTTTTTCGGGAACACTGCTTCACGGATCCTTTCGGTGAACAAAATTTTCTTGGGAGAAAACTCCCATTCCCTTTCATCATCATTTCGAGCCATGTTATCCTTTATGATTTGTTTTTTCGTGTCTAAGATATACTCCTTAGTGTTGTGTTATTCCCCAAGACAGACTTCAATCTCTTTTCCAGATGCTTGTCTTGGCGAGCGATCGCAGTTAGAAGAGCAAGGTCTTTTACCTCCACTATGAGGCG
>JASFAX010007186.1:0-27160 GCA_030737875.1 Allium sativum | reverse complement strand
TTGTGACTTGGCATCAAGAATGGATTTATATATATATATTATGAATTTAAAAAGATAATCAACTAATTGATTGTTGATTGTGTTGTTTGATTATTGGTTTGATTAATTAAAATTTTGGACCATTATGCCAAATTGAATCAAATGTTGAACTGAATTGAAAATTGTTTGTAAATGCATGCATGTACATATATACGTGTGAGCAGGTCATAACAGGAAAACTAAGAAGAGGAATAAAATTGTATGCCCGACAAATAGGTACGTGTTTACTAGTTTTCTTTTTCTTTTAAAGATTTATGAGCCTAAGGCTGGCCGCTTGGCAATTTTCTTTTTTTCTTTTAAAGATTTATGAGCCTAAGGCTGGCCGCTTAGCAATTTTCTTTTTCTTTTAAAGAGTTTACGAGCCTAAGGCTGGCCGCTTGGCAATTTTCTTTTTCTTTTAAAGAGTTTATGAGCCTAAGGCTGGCTGCTTGGCAATTTCTTTTTCCTTTGGATTGGTAAGGGGCCTGTGTGGCTAGTTGTGGTTTTAAATATCTCCCCGTACAAAGGAGGCTATGGCGAAATTTTTCGAAAATTTAGGGTGTTCGCCAACTTTTTGAAAAATTTGAAAATTCTTAGAAACTGAAAAATTGAAGAATGAACGCCAAAATGAAAGTTGAGTTGGTTAGTTAAACAACTTTCAGCTCCGTTCCTTTTCGAGGACGGAAAGATTTTAAGTGGGGAAGATTGTAACAACCCGGAAAATCAGAACCAATTTAAATTTTTTATTTTGGCAATTTAATGAATTTTGAATATTTAAAATGATTTATTTTAAATAATAACGGCAAGAAATTTATTTCGAATAGAATTAGAATGTATATATTTATTTAAATCAAAGTTAGAATATAAATATTTATTTTTAATTATAAAAGGAATTCGAGATGGCGCGGTAGTTTGAAAATTCAATTTCAAATTTCAAATGAATGTACAAGATTCAAAATAAACCGGATTTTGGTAAAACCAGAAATATTTGAATCTTTTTGAAAATATCTTTCCAACGAATGTGAAAAATCCTGATTTCATAACGGGAATAAAAATTTATGTCCAATTGAAAAATTCAGAATAATCGCTATGGAAATATAGCCCTTAAAAGTAGCCATTTTGCGAACGACCTCCGCTTTTTATGAAACCACTTTGGTTGGATCCGAAATATCAAAATATTTCTGGATTCCAATTTTCATAATTTTTGGAATCACTATGTGAGCGTGGTGAATTAAAACATGTTTGGTAATTTCAGTTTGAATTTAATCGACTGGAAAATGACCGTTTTTCAAACGATCTCCAAATTCAATGAAATTAGTTTTGTTAGGACCGTATCGTCTAAATATAGCTAGATTTATTTTTCGGGAATTTTTGGAGTCCGTATTTGGCCCTGGTAAATTAAAATGTGCGTTTGATTTTAAAATATAATGATTTGTATTTTAAATTTAGCGGAAACTGATCGTAACGGCCAAATTGGCTTACGAAACATATCCCATTGTGTTCGGAATGGGGGTAATTAGTTAGGGACGATAGTCGTTGCATTTGGTTTGGAGTTCGTGATATAAAACAAGTTATTTTCAAATTAAAATATTATAAATTATAAATATAGGGGTATGGTCAAATGGGGAGTGAAACCCTCATAACTCCATCTCGTGGTCAACGGAAGGAAACCCGCTCCTTTCTGAAATCAGCGATCCACGCACTCCCATCTTTCTCTTCCCTAATCTCCAAATTCTTACAATGATTTTCAAAATTTATAGAAGCAAAAATGATCGTCTATTGGTGACGCTCCAATCCAATGGAGGTGATTAGTTATTGCTCGACGTGGCGCTCGAAATTTAGGGGGGCTGCTGCGTTCGCCAGTGGTCCATGGGCCCAGGAGGAGCTCGAGTCTGGAGCTAGTACATCAGGGAGGCGCGGTTTTCAACGGGGGTTCTCGTGGGCAATGATGATCGGTCT
Source organism: Allium sativum (assembly GCA_030737875.1). NCBI lineage: Eukaryota > Viridiplantae > Streptophyta > Magnoliopsida > Asparagales > Amaryllidaceae > Allium > Allium sativum. Next base: position 25,183 of record JASFAX010007186.1, on the reverse strand, counting down.
CCGGTGGCCGAATTTGGCGAGCGGCGGCGAACTTCGGGTGTGAGCGACGGGTTTGTACGAGAAGCAGGAAATCGTGAACGAAGAGAAGGACAACACAGTGAGTTTTTCTTTTTAAATAAATAAGCATTGAATTTAGGTTTTTTTTTATTAATACCATGGATAAAAAAAGAATAAAAAAGGGATTTTTAGTATAGATAAAACATTAAAGTAAAATGTGATTTTTATATATTAAAAACATTAAAGTAGAAAAATATGATTTTTATTATGTAAATAACATTAGAAAAATAGGATTATTTAAAACATAAATAGCATTGTTTTAGTTTATATATAGCATTGTTTTAATTTATATGTAGCATTGGTTTTTAAATTATGAATGACATTATTCTTAAATAAAATAGCCTTGTTAAAAATGAGATTTTTAATATATATATATATAATGTAATGAAAAATATGATTCTTTTATGTATACTAGCATTAGAAAAATATGATTTATATATATATATATATGAAAGCGAGATAAAAATACGATTTTTATATATATATATGAAAGTGAAATAAAAAATACGATTTTTATGTATAGAGATTTGAAATAAAAATATGATTTTTATTATATGAATAACATAACAAAAATGTGATTTTTATAGCGTTGAAATAAAAATGTGATATTTATAACGTTGAAATGAAAATGTGATTTTTATAGCGTTATAACAAAAGCATGATTTTTAAATATATATGGTAGTGTATTAAAAATGTGATTTTTGAATATATAATCATCATATTAAAAATGTGATTTTTACTATGAACGAAAAGATTGCGTTGGAATTTTTGGGCAAATCCAGACTGTTCGGAAATTCAGAAATAAGAATAGAGGAGTGGATCCCAAAGGTGAGAACTTCTCACTTTAATTTTATTTTCTAGTTAAAATATATACTAGGATGCAGACGGTGCTTAGCAGCACCCAACACCCATCGTCCCCAGACCATGGACGACTTGTTTGATTGAAATTGTGATGTGGAATGGAATAAAATATTCATGTGTTGAATAAAATATTTTATAGTTAAAAATATAATTTTTAATGTGTATATGAATAAAATAAATATTCATTTACAAATCGGACAATTTGTTTATGTACACACATTTAACTGATATTGATTGGGACGATATATTTTACACATCGCCCAACTACACAAATAATAGTCAGTGTTTGTTGTTTGAAAACCCCACACGGGTATTATGATGATATTGGACATACACTAATCCCAATATTTAGTTGTATGTCAATCGATGGGTTGACAGGCTGTTGTAAGCGTTAATTAATTATTTAACGCTTATGCAGTTGTGTAATGCACTCTGGATAATGGTTGACTGTGTTTGATTATTGTCGTGTACATGTGTGTATGAAATCCATATAAATAAAATTATATGGTAATTGACTGTGTCTGATTCAGTTCAGAATTAACGAATATTTTAAAATAATATTCAGTGAATATTGAAATGTGAAGCTGTGTTAAGTAGTTAAACGCCATTTTAACACGAACGGGAATTTTGTCGATTTTATTAATTTTATAATGAATATCGAAAAGTGATTTCAAAATTTGATATTTTGAAAATATTATCATTTTAATATTAAAATGATATGGAATATTCAAATTTGATTTGGAATTTGAAATGAAATTGAAATCGTTTTAAAATGAATTTAAAACGAATTTGTTAAGGAATATTCAAATTTGATTTGAAATTTGAAATGGAATTGAAATCGTTTTAAAATGAATATAAAACGAATTTGTTAAGGTGTATTCAATTTTGATTTAGAATTCAATATGAAGTTGAAATCGTTTTGAAAACGAATTTAAAACGATTTATAAAATACGTTTTAAAAGGGAAACCGACGAAATATATATAATATACATATTATATATATTTAATGGCCTGAATAGAATGCACCGCGCCGCGGCAGTTCGCGAATTTCGACCATTGACTTCGAATGGACATTACGGGAGATCCGACCGTCGGATTCTCCTAAAACTAAAAATGTTGGGCTCGTATCGAAAAGAGCTTTCTAACGAATACAAGAAATTTGAAATCTAATGGTTGGATTTGGAATTATGTCCAAATAAAATTTGGAAAAGGTCGCTGTAAGTGCAGTTTGATGGCCGTTTATGGAAATATCAATAATTTGTGTAAAATCATAATAAATTATTAAAAATATCAATAATTTGTGTAAAATCATAATAAATGATTTGGAAAGAATTAGGAAGAAAAATTCCATATTTGAAAAGATAAAAATATTTTTTTTATCAAAATGAACTATTTATTAACTAGATTTGAAATCCAATAATTTTTAAATAAAATAAATTGGATTTGGAATGGTTTTGAAGATAACCAGGATTTCCAATATATAAATTGGAATGGATCTGAATCGAAATTGTCTTCGGAATATTTCGATGTTGGATTTCGTGATTATACAGATATTGTTATGGAAATTCGAAAGATATATTGATACCGTTATTTCCAATACGATATTTGTTGGTTGTAGAATTTGATATTGAATATAATCCGATATATTTTCTATTTAGGGCCTTGTATTTAATATCAATTGGGATTTTGGGTTTGTCGTGAACGGTGTCTTCAATAACATTGTTCTTGAACCCCATGTGAAGAGAATAAATCTTTTAATTAAGATTGTTAGAGTTTCCAATTATATTTAGTAATTGGAATAAAATGGAATGTGAAACGGGTTTATCGTGAACTGTGTTTTTAACGACATTCGTTCTTTAACCGATTTACAGTGAAATGTGATTTGGAATTTATAAATCTTTTGTTAAGATTTAAAGGAGATTTTCCATTTTCCAATTTAACATATTAAATTGGAATTGAACGGAATTTGATTTGGTAATAATCGAAGTGAGCTTTTGTAGAGGAAAACTGTTAATATATATGGAATTTAAAAGGCTTTGCCGTTATTCCATCTATATTATCGGTTGGATATGGAAGTTTATATCGATTATATATATTGATCTGTTTTTTGTGAAGATTCCATTGTTAATGGAATGAGATTTGGGTTAATCGTGAGTTGTGTTTTAAATGACATTAGTTCTTTAACTCAGTTAAAGATAAGATTAATTTCTTAACTTTGAAGAAAATCATTAAGTAATGATTTTTGGAAATTAAAACTGAAGTAGAGTTTTAATGTATCTTTAATTAGATTGAAACGTGAATCTGATAACTAAAATTATCAAATCCAAGAAATGATCGAGAATGGAGTATCACCAGTTTTGTTCCAAGCGATAGTTAAATATTTAATTAGATTTGAAAGTGAAATGGTAATTAATTTTACCGATAATACCGTGGTGTTAGATATGGGGTATTACCAGTTTTGCTCCGTGGGATGAATAGGTTGGGAATGGAAAATTAAACAAATGATTACTTCAGTAAGGTGTGTTAATCCCAACTAGTTTGGATAAACCATAATTTGGTTTGAATTGATATCCAAAGGAAGATTAAAGAATAAATTTAAAGAATTTATCTTTGATAAAATTAATGGGAACCTTTCCCAAAGGATATGAATATTTAAATAAAAGAATATTCAGAATTGGAATGAGGCGTATGTTGTGTTTTTGTAGCACTTGTTTATAATATACGCGTGTTATTCGGAAAGACCGGGTTTATCCCATTCTGAATAACTGAATCGGCGATGAAGACGGTAGTTGAAGACCGGAGGTCTTCACATTGTTTGGATGATTACTGATGTCTTGATTGGGTTGTACACCCAAGACGAGGTAATAAGTGGTGATCGTCCAGACGTACTTGGAGATCGACCGAATATGCGAGGACCTCTCTCCTGTATTGGACATATGAGACGCGGAATAAGGTGCCTCCGGTTTTCGTTCAAACCCAGAACGAACTTGTAACTGGATGTGTGTCTGACATCGGATTTCATTCTGTGTGATTGATAGACATCGGTTGCATAGCGTGAATTGCCTGTGTGGCATGCTGAGATGCAAAGGATCAAGGCTTCTATTGAAAAGAAGAGTCTTGTGGTTGATGATTGTAACGACCCACTTTTTAAGCATCGAAGGATCGAATAATATTTATTTCTTTCTTATACGAAGTCGTATAGCCATGTAACTTTGGGAGATGACTATTGGGGTCATTTCCCATGTCCATGATTTTTGCCGATTTTTAAATGACCATTTTGCCCCTAGCTGATCTTGTTTCGACCATAACTTTTGATTGGAAAGGAGTTTTGATCTAAAACTACTTCCATTAGATCCGGATGATGGTTTAACTTTCCGTAGAGTGGTCATATGTGAAAAACGGACTTCCCATTTGGGAGATATGGCTGAAATAGGGTTTAGAAGGCGAAAAACTGCTTAACTGGGCTTAATTGGGTAATTAACAGCTAGGCCCAGAGGGGGATTTCGGGATTTGGAGTATTTAAGGGCTGTTAGAGTTTAGAGAACACCCTTTTCTCATTTTTCAGCCGCCACTTATCATCCCTCTCAACTTAGTAATGGCCTCCAACATCTAAAACACCTCTAAACCACTTTCTAATTGAAGATTTGGCTAAATTACATCAAATTGAAGAGGATTAGCATAGGATTGGGAATAGAGCTGTTGTATTGCTTTGGAAACAGTGCCATAACAGAGATTATTTCAGATCTAAAGTTAACTTGTGGCCAAGGTGAGTGATTTGCATAGTTCCTCACTAATTATGGTTAATTAAGGGTAATTAGTGTTAATTAGCGAATTTAAACATGATTAAATTATGGAAAAATATTTATAAATTTCGAAATATTGTTTTAGGCCTCTGTTAGAAAATTTGGTCATTTTGGTTAAGTTTTGCTAATCATATCATTAGTTATGCTTAAACATGCTTAAGGGAAAATAAGGGTTTTTGGGTATGTTTGATCCGTTTTGACATATCATAGTGTTGTTTGCTGTTGTGGATAATTATACATGTTGCTATGACTGTATGGTATGCTTTGTGATTGATTAGAAAAGTCAGAATGGTCGAAAACACCGTCGTATAGTGTAAACAGTCGCTGGAAGAGTTGTAGGAAATGAACAGGACCCGAATCGGATCGCCCCTCCCTTCCACGACCCGACCCGATCGTGAGACCCCTTCACGAGGCGCCACGCTCCATCCATCTCGAACTGCTTCAGAAGCTAAGGAACCGATGGTCAAGGAGGATCACGAACCAAAAGCCCCGACCCGACCCGAAGCTTTGTCACGATCTGAACCGATCTGGAGCAGGCATGAAGCAAGCCACGAACCGTGGGCCACCTACCCTCACCACGATCCAGCTTGGGCAGCACGACCCGATCCGACAGAGGGAGCACGAACCGACCAGAAGGAGGCTGATGACTACGGACTGAACAAGGGGAAGAGAACCGATCCGAAAGGAAGTTTGTTTCTGAACCAGATGAAGACCGATCCGGAGAAGACCAAAACCCAAGATGCAAAGGTAGTCCATATGGGAAGTGGAACTCAGGATCCAGTTGGGAACCAACGAGTTAACTTCATGATTGGACTTTGCTGCGGGACGTGTGCAAAGGGGCTATCGACGTCTATAGCTTTGACTGACCATGGAAAGACGGATATTGGCTGCGGATCAGTGCAGTGATGTCATCATGGCTTCATGGGGCAGAGCGATCGTAGCATGGCTATGAGCCAGTGCAGTGAAGTCATCATGACTTCATGGGCCAGAGTGGACATAGCAAAGACTAGTGGCTATGGATCAGTGCAGTGGAGTCGCCATGGGGCAGAGTGATCATAGCAAGGATTTGGGTGATCAAAGCGGTGGATATCGTATGCTTTACGCACTGAGTGAGAGATATGAGGATGGTTGCTATGCTTGATTGTTTTCCATCACTATGTCATGCACACCCCCACCCCCGTATTCTTTACACCATATATTAGTGGTACCTTAGAGTATTGTACAATATGTAGTGCTAACTCTTTGGTTGTAGGTCCAGGTTCAGGTATGGTTTAGTATACCTGTTATTATTCTGTTTTGCTGCTTATCGCTCATACCAGACTTTTTTCTGACCCGGAGTTTTATGTCTCTTCTTATTACTCTGGGTGCTCTTAAACGGGAAGACTAGAGACAGGTTAGGCGGTATGCACGAGTAGCTGTCCGGAGACGAGCAGGAGGCTTACACGTACTATTCTTTATATATTCTCCTTGTGTCGCTGCAGGTCACTACTTTGTGCATTAGTAGTGTACCTTTCCTTTCTTTTTCTTTAGAGATAGTTTTAAAGTTGTAATAATGATAAAGGGGAACATAAGCTGTATTTGGATTTTCCGCTGCTGAGATGTTTAGTTTTCATCTTATTCACTGTCTCGCCTGTTTTATGTCAAAGTATGTTATTATTATATTTTATTCCATGCGCTGTAAGATATGCTACAGGTTCCTTGTTAGTTCAAATTCCTAACCTTTCCTTTCTTTGACGACCGTCCCGTGCTGGTTGGACAACGACACAGCGCACTTTCATTGGAAATGTCGACTGGTGCGGGGCGGCCCGTCACAATGATCAAAGCACGGCTTTAATATAGCATAGCCTTGTATATAGCGTTAATTCGCGAGCCTCACACCCCGGTGTGAACCAGAAACGGGAGAGGACTTTAGGGAGGGCATGTGTTTCCTTCTAGCTAGGAGTGGTGTCTGGGTTTTGCAAGCCCAGATGTTTTACTTATGTGGATGATGGATAGCGAGGCGCCTCGGTTATATCGGTCACTGCGGTGCTGATGGATGATATGGTCGACATACTGACCATTTCGCCCCATAGGGTGGGGAAACGTATTGTTCAGGCATTTTAATCCACTTCGTATGGACCAGCCCTGACGATCCAGGGGTCACTCAAGCTCTGATCCTGAGACATGGTAGGCTAGATTGCCTCGAAGTGGTAAGGACGATCCCTTGCCTTGGTTCACAGAAGGAAATCCAACTTCCAGTACGTGACATTTCAGTTTTGATTGTAGAGCCTAGTGTTGGCGACATGATATATGGTACCCATGCCGTCTAGGATTGATACATTTATATTTAAAGTTGTTTTCATACACTTTACACTATAATAGTATCAAAATGATTTGTTTTAAACGTACCAAGCATGTTTGGCTATTATAAGGTAAAACTCTATCCTCCGGCTTGCATTGCATTGTGTGATGGGACCTGAGTCTTATAATAGCTTCATTTTTTGAAAAAGCATTGTGCTGTTTGTTTTATGCACTGGTATTCTTAGGAGGAAACCCGTTTCGTGTTATACGGCGTGGTCCCTTGATTTACTTTATTTTTAAAGTAAAGATCTAATAACTGTTTTAGTTCTCACACCAATCACATGACTGACCTGGAGTTTGTTGTTTTAACCTAAACTCTGGGTGCCCCTATTTTCTACATGGGCAGCTAGTAGTTTTGGTTTTGCAGATCTATATTCACAGGATCCTAGTTTACAGCTGGAATGATATTCGGAAAGCTCTGTATTTGTGTCTCTCTCTTAGTTGTGTTTTGTATTATTTTCCGCTGCATTGAAATTTGTAAATCTCTGATGTTAATCAAATGTATATTATTTGTTCATACTCTGTATATTCTTGTACTCTGATGTAAATTGTTGTAATAGAAATGAAATGTTCTTCTGTTTGTGTTATGATTTGTTGTGTTCTTAGACAATCTGTTCTTTCTCTTCTCTTCGGAGACCGGGGAAGTTCGGGTCGTCACAAATAACGTAGCCTACTTTATCCCAAAAAGGGAATGTTATTAAAGGCAAATGGGGACGAACTAATAACCTTTGCATCTAGTCCGCTTCCTTGGGGTCTTAAGTGGCTTGGGTTGAAGAGTCCGCCTAGGAATAGGCTTTTCAGTATAGGGGTCTTAAATGGCAGGTGTGTGTGGGCCTACCCAAATCTGGAAATTAAAAGTGTCAAATATGGCCATCTATCCTACGCGAAGTAGTAAGTGACTAAGGAGGCTATCGAATGAGGTTAGCTAGAAGGTATGACGAACGATAAAATACCTACTCTCATCTTATGCGGGGTAAGGGTATATGCGTGAATGACGGAAGCCATAACTAGTAGGGCTCGTAGCTAGTGCCTTCTAGTTTATGTTAACATTGAATTTATTGTTGAGAGTTAATAAGTGACCAATAAATCTGCCTATGGTCTTAAGTGATCAGGGAGAATCCACCGTATCTATCATTTGATAGTGAGGCGTTAAATAATAAAGAATAGAGAATGAGGGTATAGATAGAAACCCCAAAATTAGGGGCCCACTCTCGATATAATTAACCAGTTAAACTCCGGTATAAAGGCTTCACAAAAATGTATGCAAATGTCCTATCTCAGTAATATAATTTGGGAATACTGCTTTGGGCTGAATAGTAAAGTCCTCCGTTAAACATTTACTAGGTTTGGCTAGAATCACTAACCTGGTTAGGGATAACGCTTAGGTTGAACCAAACGGAATATATATGTGTTATAGACTGTGTTGTACATTTCTTAGTCACTAGAACTTGTTGTTCAGATCCTCCTCCTCATTACGACCTCCCAGGTTTCCTAGAGAAGGCCGGGTTCTTGCTGATAATTAATTTTGGCTTTCCGTTCTCGTTCACTCTCATGCTCGATATTGGCAAAGTGACTTACTTTAAAAAAGGTAGTTATTTGAGTTAATACTTGTTATCCTATTTTGTTTCCACTGTGAGTTATCTTTTATCATACTATGATTATGGTCATGCTCATTTATTACAGGTACCCGATATACGCTCTATGATTGGATGTATTCAAGTTTTGATTTTTGTCAAAATTTGGGTGCAGAAAAGTGTGGTATGTTACAGGAAGAGCAAAAGACGCACTTGAGAATTGTTTTGGAAATCTTGTGAAAGCATCAGCCGAAGGCTAAGTTTTCGAAGTGTCACTTTTGGAAGAGCGAAGTGAGGTTCTTAGGCCATGTTGTTTATGGAAATGGAATAGTGGTTGATCCCGCTAAAGTGGCAACAATCCAGGACTGGGATAGACATAAGAATGCGACGAATGTGAGAAGTTTCCTTGGATTGGCAGGTTATTATCGACAGTTTATCAAGGATTTCTCCAAGATTGTTGCTCCATTAACAGGATTGATGAAGAAGAACCAAGTGTTAACATGGGATGCAAAGTGTGAGAAAGCTTTTGGAATCATGAAAGAGAGAGATTGATGAGTGCTCCTGTTTTGATGATTCTAAGTGCGAATGAAGAAATGGTGGTATACACCGATGCATGTGGTAATGGACTTGGAGCAGTGCTAATGCATAAGGATAAGGTTGTGGCACATGCAAGTCAACAGCTGAAGCCGCACGAAAAGAATTACCCAAATCATGATTTGGAGTTGCAACGATTGTGTTTGTTACAAAGATGTGGAGGCATTACCGGTTGGGGGTTTGATTCGAGTTGTTTACGGATCACAAGTCGTTGAAGTATCTTTTCTCCCAAAAGGATTTGAATCCTCGGCAACAACGGTGGTTAGAATTTTGGCATCATATGATTTTTGTATAGCCTATACTACGGGAAAAGGTAACGCAGTTGCAGATGCGCTGAGTCGAAGACATGTAGGATTGGGAGCAATGTTTTCGGAATGGAAGAGCCTCAAGTTTTTGGCAGGGTTTGATTTCAAGCTAAGGTGTGAGTTGGAACATGAAATGTTGGAAAATTTGTCGATAATACCTACTCTTAACGAAAGGATTGGCGGAAGCCAAAAGCGAGATGCAAAGCTTGTCCAGTTTATCTAGAAGTTGGAACTAGAGAATAAAGAGTTTGAGGTCGATCGAAAGGGATGGCTTCGAAAGCAAGGACGACTGGTTGTTCCTGATATCGACGGATTGAGAGATGAGGTTCTGAGAGAATGTCATCGCTCAAAGTTGACGATTCATCCTAGTGGTAATAAGATGTATCAGGACATGAAGCGAGTATACTACTGGGAAGGGATGAAAAGAGATATTGGAAAGTTCATTTTCAAGTGTATGAACTGTTAGTTGGTGAAAGCTGAACAGAAGAAGACGAGTGGGTTGCTTAAGCCACTGGAAGTTCCTACGTGGAAGTGGGAGCAGACATCGATGGATTTTATCGATGGACTACCTAGAACCAGGGATGAAAACGAAGGAATTTGGGTCATCGTGGATCGCTTAACCAAAAGTGCAGGGTTTATTCTTGTCAAATCGACTAAAACAACATCGAAGTTGGCTGAGCTTTATATAGAATGGATAGTTCGATTCCATGGTATCCCAAAGAGCATAGTAAGTGATAGTGATCCTTTGTTCATGAGAGGATTTTGGAAGAGTTTGCAAGAAGCTTTGGGAACCGAGTTGTGTTTAAGTACGGCTTATCATCCACATACTGATGGTCAAACCCAGAGGGTTAACCCAGTTTTGGAAGATCTCCTAAGAGCTTGTTATTGGATTTTGGGGGATCATGGGAAAACCATATACATTTAGTTTAGTTTACGTATAATAATAGCTACCAGTCGAGCATTGAGATGGCACCAAATGAAGCGTTGTATGGTAAACTGTGTAATTCTCCGGCATGTTGGTTAGAAACTGGGAAATAGTTGATACTTGGGCCTGAGATGTTAAGAGAAACCTTGGATTGTAATAAGAACGTTTGGCAATGAATGAAAGCAACCCAAGACAGTCAGAAGAGTCATGCCGATAAGTCGAAAAGATTTGGAATTCAATGTTGGCGATATGGCATTCGTGAAGATTTCGCCGTTGAAACATATTGTTCGGTTCGGAAGCAAAAGAAAGTTGACCTCAAGATTCATTGGACGTTTTCGATAGTCGAGCAGATAAGAAAGCCCGCGTATAGATTGGAGTTACCAGAGAAGATGTCAAGTGTGCATAATGTTTTTCATGTATCGTTTCTACGGAAGTACATACATGATTCGAGTGTGGTGGTATCTCCGAAACTGTACGAAGACCTAGACGTAGAGACCGTAGTTACTAGACCTTGTAAGCCACTTCGTGTTGTAGGGAATGACACGAAATAGCTTTGGAGGAAGACATTTAAGCCATTCAAGGTACAATGGAGTGAGGATGGCGACGATCATGTATTGGAGATGGAAGAGAGCATGAAGGCGACCCACCCAGAACTCTTCGTCGGTATGACCCATTGATATTGTGTCCTCATTACATCATTGTAACTTTTTCTATTGTTGTTGTGGTTGTTGTTAGAATTCTACGTGCTAGGATAAGGCTATATATGCATGGCTTGATGGCTGCTAGTTTGGATGATAGAATTGGCTGCTCATGAATGATACACATGCATAATTGTTTTGGTTGCTTGTGTCTGTTTGAATTTTGGGGGCAAAATTCCTAAAGGGGGAGGGATGTAACAGCCCGTATTTTACGTATCGGAAGTTCATAATTTTTTTTAATTTTATTTCTTGAGGGTTGGACCATTCTCATATTTTAGTATGTTGGTTATGGGGATGTGAGACATGTCCATAATTTTTAGCAATTTTATTTGTGACCATTTTGCCCCTATCAGTCTTGTACAAGGAATAACTTTTGACTCGGATCTAATTAGGTGCTGAGATCGGTCTCACTGGAAACGAAATGATGTTTCCCATTCCGTAGAGTGGTTACAATAAAGATTTGGTTCAGCGGTTTGGGAGGAATCACTGTTTTTGTGTTTCACAGTTTGTTGTTCGTATTTTTAGAGCCATAATGGGCTGATTTAGAGAGGCCCATTAGTGGGAAGGTGGAAGGCTATAAATAGGGGGTAAGAAGCATGGAGAATAGTTAACTTTCTCCATTCTCTCATTCGGTTGGGTTGGTGATATTCCTTTCTCAATCAACTACACCTTTCCACCATTAAAATCGAGATCTAGGAAGAGAATCGAAGATCTACATCATTTGAAGGTAGATCTACATCAATCGGAGAGAGAGTTCATTGAATCAAAGAGTTTAGAGCAAATTCTTCGCTGTTTGGAATTGAGATTTCATCGTTTTGTGTTGTTTTGGAGAATTGGTGAGTGATATGCATCTCTCACACGGATTCAATCAAGTATATGAGTTGTTTGATCATTATTTCATCATTTTCAAGTTGTTCTCACCTAGATCTACATCATGGTAAGTATATTTTCATTTGAATCACCATAGGATCTAATCTAGCAATTAAAATCGGTAATTCTTATGTTAATTTATATGTTTATGCAAGTTAGATCCACTATTTTACTTTATGCATTGGTTTACCATGATTTTTGGTGAATTTTATATGGTTATTGATGAATAATTGTCATTTTGATGTTGATGATTTCATAAAGTGTTTATGGTTGAATTGGATGATTTGGATGGGTTGATTTCCTCGATGTTGTCGTAAAGTGATGGATCTACACAAAGGTGATGGATCTACGCGAAAGTGATGGATCAGTCATGATGTCAAGAGATGGATCGGTCAGAGCTTGGATCGGGCGTTGCATGGCTTGGGGAACAAGACAGGACGGATCGGTTAGCATATGGATCGACTTCCTCCAGATGATGGATCGGTCATAGACAAGTGATATGGGTCGGCATGTTTTCAAACTGATGGATCAACCGTAACCTTAATAGATGGATCGGTTGAAGCAGAGGGTGATGGATCGGTCGGGCTTGGATGGATTGGTCAAGCATGGGTCGGGATCAAGGTTAGTTGGGTCAGTTGCCTTTTGAGTATGGGTCGGTCATACTTTGGTGGACGGATCGACCTGCTCCTTTGGTGGATGGATCAGTCTGCTCCTTTGGTGGATGGATTGGTCAGCTCCTTTGGTGGATGGGTCAGTCTGCTTATGTTTGTGATGGGTCGACATGCTCAATCCATAGTGGATTGGCATGTACAAAAGGTTATAGCAATGATATGAAATGCTATGGTTGATGGCATAATGTTGTGGTTGGCTTCCGTAGTGAATGAATGAAATACTATGGATTGTGTTAACCTTATATTGATGTCGTTTGGTTCAGTAATGTTGAAACTTCGATGAATATCCAGGTGGGAATGATCGAAGTTATGTAAGGTGTTCGTTGATCGGTGTAAAGCAATGAATGTGAAGACAACTCAAGGTGTTGAGTTGTGGATAATGGCTATTGGAGGGGGACTTGAGTTTGTGAATGGTCATCGGAGTTGATGGCAAGAGATGTGAAGGCTGAGAGATTATCATTGTCGTAAGTTCTGGCGGACTCAAAGCAGGGGTACTTTGGGCGGTCGTGAAGGGCCTCGTACTTTGGGCAATCGTGAAGGGTCTAGTTGTCGAGATTTGAAAAGACAAACATACGAGTCGTGAAGGCTATGGAGTTTTTGCTAGAACTAGGGTTTACCATTAGCCCTTGACAAATGGCAGGACGTCGTCATACGATTAACGATGGTTTCGAAGCAGGATTGGCAGTGATAGCCAGAGTCAGTCATGGTTGTTGGATGTTTGGTTGTTTTGTTTGTACCGTCTCACGTAGATCGTCTGACATCAAAGGAGATGTTTCTTGTGTGCTTGTCTGGTATTGGTTTAGGCCTCTATAGCTTGTGCTTGAGGGATGTTGAGCTCGATTAGGATGGTTTACATGAGATATATAATTTGGCTGTTATTATTGCTATTGCTTGGTTACTTCTGATTGCCATGAGTGGATGGTTGTTCTGGTTTCCATGGATGTATGGTTGAAATGATTGCATGTAAAGGCTATCACTGTCAGATGTGGGGAAGGCAGGTTTGGGTTCTTCTCTGGTGTTTGGTAGTTTAGTTTGTTAATCTACCTATTCTCATATACTTTTGTTGATGATGTTAAATAGATGTTTTATCGCTCACTATGATTGTTGTCTGACTCAAGGTTTTATGTTTCCCTCTTATTACCTTGGGTTGGTCATCTGATCTTAGATGGGCGGACTAGGTGATAGGTGATTAGTGAGGACGATGTTGTTGTGGCTAGCAGGAGGCTAGCGTTTTATCTTGCTATTATGTAATATCTTTGTTTCCGCTATTTGAGAGTGTCTATAATGAGGCTTCATGCACAAACTATGATGTTATATACAGTTGATGTATGGATGATCTTTCAGGATGTTGTGAAAGTTTGATATATGATGCTTCATTAATCTTCTTGTTGTATATATATATATATATATATATTCTATTATACTTTATCTTTGTTCTGTGAGTTATACGACAGGTTCCGCCTGTGTTTACCTACTCTGATGATCTTCCATAGCTACTTGGCACTCTTTCAACGCATTACTTACTTTGTTAAGTGCATGAGTTATGGGCGGTCGTCACACAATGTGTACTTCAAATTATTTCCTAAATATTGTGTAGTCAAAGACATTCTAACTCATGACATTTTATTGCAGGGTAATGTAGTCAATGGATTGTACAGATTCAAATTTGGTGACTACAGCCTTGCAAAAGTGAAGCAATGCTACACCTCTGTGATGAATCAGAATAATAACTATAGTAAAGGAATTTTTGATCTTTGGCATTATAAATTGGGTCATTCGGTGTGAATGTTGTAAAAAATATTCTCAATAGAAATATCATATTATGTAATAGCATTACCTTGCCATATGTGTGTACTTACTGCAAATGGGTAAGAATCATAAAATACCCTTTAATAACTCTATGACAACTTATACTAAATCATTTGAATTCATTACTACTAATTTGTAGGGAATGACCCCTATCTTTACTGACTATGGTTATAAGTATTATGTTCATTTGTCGATGCAGTTTCTTTTTTTGGCAAAGCCGACTGATTTTTAAGGTGAGAGTAAACGCCTTTTTATTATAACCAGTAATAAAAATACAAAAAGTACAGGTGACTGTGGTTGAAAGTCAGCTAATTTCGGTTTTTAAGGTGGATAGTCCACCACATATGGAGTTTAAAGTGGTCCGTCCACTCTACCTAGCAGGCTTACATCACTGGTGCTAGCTTAATTACTAGACTACAAATTTTCATACTCCACGCAGGGAGTTATGACATATCCTTTAACACAATTACAAGAAAGAAATTACATATTAAGATAACTACATCCTTCCAGGGAAGGACAGAGCAGTTCCATATGCTGAGGAGACAACATCATAATTACATTTCTTGAGCCACGTGAATAGCCCATACCTTCTAGCCCGACTATAGAACAATACATCCTTGTGACACGTGAGGTGATGGCTAAGCATGAGAGTCTTCGACTGGAAAAATATATTGGACATATGTATACTTTATGAAATGCAAATCAGAAACTTATGATGTTCTGATAAATTTTATAAATATGGTTGAAAATAAATTCAACACCAAAGTAAAGGTTATTCAGTTTGATGGTGGAACTTAGTACAGAACTCTTTGTAATTACTTCAAAAGCAAGGGGATTGTTCATAGAACAACCTGCCCTTATGCTTTTGAACAAAATTGCATAGTTGAAAGGAAGCATAGGCATATGTAGAATCATGTTTAACATTACTAGATCAAGCATCACTACCACTAAAATTTTGTTATGAATTCTTTAACATTACTATGTACTAATAAATAGGATGCCAACAAAAGTGTTAAAGGACGCAAGTCCTCTAGAAAAACTCTATAATGTTAAACCTGATTACCACAGCCTAAAAACATTTGGTTGTTTGTCTTTTTCTTATTTGCAACCATATAATGCCAATAGATTAAATTTTAGATTTAAACCATGTAAATTCATTGGATATGGTTCTAGAAAAATAGTGTATAGATGAAAATGGTTATATATTTATTAGCAATCACATGGCATTTAATGAAAGTGTATTTCCCTATAGCATATCTGAAATCAAAACCACCAACAAGGTATATAACACAACTAACAAATAAACTTGTTATCCCAAACTATGCATATTTATGCTATGCTAATGGTGAAAGAGTGGCTGATAGTGCTCAAGGGTCCTATGCAATGGAAGCTATTCAACTCAACAACAAAGGTATTGAACCACCCAACTATGCCACTCCTTCATCTGCAAGAACGGAAAAAAGACAAAGCAATGAGCCCAAGTGATCAACATAGTGAGACACACATATATGATTACAATACAAATTTACTAGCCAATGACAACACTGCAAATGAGTCTAGCCAACCAGTCAACAATCCACCTATACATGTTGGTCATTCAATGATAACCAGAGCTAAAGTGGAATTTTCAAGCCAAAAACCTACACTGCTGTCATCAATTCAGATGAAACTATTACTTATGGTCAAGCTGCCAAGCACAAAGACTAGAAAGTAGCAATGGATGAAGAGTACAATGATCTTATCGAAAATAATACATAGGAACTTGTCCAACAACCAGACGACAAAAATATGATAGGCTACAAATGGACTTTTAGAATAAATAGGAACCCAGATGGTTCAATAAGCGAATATAAGGCAAGCTTGGTGGCTAAAGGTTACACACAAGAGTATGGATTTAACTATAATGAAACATTTTCTCCTGTTGTGAATCCTGCTACAATCATATTGATATTCACTATAGCCTTAAAGAAACATTGAAATGTAAAACATTTAGATGTGAATAATGCATTTCTCAATGGGGTTTTACAAGAAGAAGTTTATATGCAACAATCAGAAGGCTACATTCAAAATACAGATCTGGTATGCAAGTTAAATAAGGCAATGTATGGCTTAAAACAGGCACCAAGGGTGTAATAACCCGTATTTTTAGCGGTTGAATATTTCTTTTTATTATTTTAAATATTGATTTAGAAATTTAAATAACTCGAATTAAACGAAGGTTGATCGTATTAATTTAAATTAACTAAAAACAAGCTTGTCGCGTCGTGGTGTTCGTAGTATTTCAATTTGAACTTCAATTGAGTATATAGAATTCAATATAAGTTAGAATTTTTTGAAAAAGAATCTTCTAGATCTATTGGATTATAACTTTCTAATGGTAGAGAAAAACCACGATTCCATTTTGTAGATTTTGGGTTATGTCAAAATCAAATTTTCAAAAAAATCGTTGTATGATTGTTTATGAACTATAACGATTTATCAAATAAAACAAAAGGATTTTAAATAAATTGAATATCGATTTAACCTGAAATTCAATATGCTAAGTTCAAAATCCAAATTAGTTTATTTTGAAGCTATATAAAAGTCTATTTGAATATATATACGAGAATGATAAATTATTATCAGTAGATTTAATTATTTTGACGTAGATTTTAGAACGTGAAAATAGCTAATTTTCAAACGATCTCGGATTTTAACAAAACTAATTTTATAAAATCCGTAATGGTTATTATTGTAAGATTTCAAATTTTGAGACAGTTGGAATTATTATGTGCTTATGCGCGATATAAATGCGTATCGATTAACCATTTGAAATTAAAATAGTGATTTTACAAACGATCTCAGAATTTAACGAAACCAGTTCCATTAGGTCTAGAATATTAATTTATTATAGGACTTCGAATTTTGTTTCGATCGGACATTCGTTGTGCTCGTACACATTTAAAACGTCAAACTTTAACCACACATTAAATAATAAAATATGGTCGCTTTCGAAAAATCAAAACAAAATCCTTATTTTATCGAGTCTATACACATTTTTTGAAAGTCTCGGTAAAATCTTACCGCAGTCTGTACAAACCCTCATAAAGTTAGAACATATCTTTGAAAAAATCTCGCAAAACCAAGAATGAATCTCGGCAGAAACAAATCTCGGTGTAAATCTTTGAATGTGCCAGGATCTTCACTCATGTGGCAAAAAATCATATCGTAATCCTAATCATATCTTATTGCATCTTAAACATTACAGCTTATTTTCCTTATCTAAACTCGAGTCTTCCCCTTTCATTCATTGATCCAAACTCAAAAACCATAAGAAATCAATGAAAACTTCTAACTGAGAAGTTGTATAGAACAGAGAGGGCGACCTACTAGTGAAGTTTGGTGGTGTTTGGTTTCCTATTTTAGCAGTGGTGGTTAGTGAACGCTGATTGTTGGGTTTTGTTGATGTTTCAAGTTTTGGTGGTTTGCGGGTGACAGTTGAGGAGATAGGTCCTGGGGTCTGAACGAAAGTGGAGGGAAAGAAGGAAACAGACTAATTGGAGGTGGTCCGATGAGCCAGTGTTGGCTGTAGTGACTGGAAAGCTTTGAGAACTTTTACATGAGAAGTTTCGTTTTTTAAATAAGAAATCATCGTGGATGAGGTTTTAGGGCATGGAGTCTGAAGGTGAAAGGTACATAAGAGGGTGCTCTTTCGATTATGGATGGTCCAGTGGCATGTTACAGCCTGAGGTGGCCATAGTTTGGAGTTGATCAGAACCTATTTATTCACGAATTCCGGTGAGCTGGGTCATCATCAATAAAGGCTGAGTCTTCGGGCGTAGAAGGCCTTGGGCATGATAGAGGCAAGGGTCAGGTCAGGCAGAGTTCCTTGGGGGTGATTCCTATATAAGATGTGATAGGAGAATGCCTTCGGTTCGTCCTGTTCCAGGTTGACTTGTATGCATGAATGTCTGACAGAGTATTTCTTAAAAATCACATACGTTGATTTTTACAAATATACCAAGTTTAGTGGCGGAGAAGGCAACTTCTTTTTGCTTAATACCCAAAGTATGTTTGTCCAAATCAATTAGTGATTTGGCGAATGCGACAATGTGGCATTCAAAGTTGATGTGATGTTCTTTAAAAAGATAATCATGACCTCAGGACTTATCAACCGTAAAATGACAGAAACCGGGCAAGTAGCATGGCGGTGTGGGTCATTCCCACCCATTAGGGTGTATTATCACCACCTTAAGAAAATTCACTGTTGCTTTTGTATCTTATGGGAAACGATGGTTTAGGCCCAACCGTTGGTGATAATATATTCGGTACACTCAGTTGGATGAATGGCCGGTCATGTGTAGTCGGGTTGCAAGTTGTTCTTGTTGAACCCTAGTGTTTTCTCTTTACAGAACACTGAACGGAAGATGGTTCCATACCTTTTCATACTGGAAACCCAAACTCTAATATGAGCCGTATGTTTTTAGATGTATACCAACTATATTGGAAAGTGAGATTCAAATTTTCTGGCTACATTCACATTTTATTTGTGGATTGATAGACATTATTATAATATCACTAGATTTTGATATAAAAAGTGTTTTGGTCATCGTAAGGTAAAAACACATGCCAAGTTTATGTGTGGCCATGTCTTACAAGAGTTCTATTCTTTGAAAAGATTTTATAAAGTTAAGCAAGTTGTTTCTAGTGAGTTTTATTACTAAAAGTATTTCATACAAATCCAAGTTGATTTGCTTTGCTTCAAAATGTGCTCAGTTTAGACTGAGTATATTTCCAAGTTAGGTTTCGCTTGGAGCTTCAAGAGAGGAGATGGAGTTGAGACGTATTCCCATATTTTCTGGTATTAGTTTATTTCCATCATGTGTGTTGTATTATCAGATTATATAATCTGACCTGGTGTGTACTCTGATTGTATAATCATATATATAGTTTTCTTTTGATAAAGAGTTTTGATATGTTATATTTTATTTATTCCACTGTGAGATTTTGATCTACTTATTCTAATATATCTTTCTTTCTCTTCTCACCCTCTAACTTCATCCTATTAACTATCTGGGTTTCAATACATGAGTTTGACAAATGAACATAGAAAACTATATTATTGTCGAAATTCGAGTGTTGAATTCTATGGGTTGTTACAAAGAGTGTGTTTGACAGACTCAAGTCAACACTGGTCAAAATGGGTTATCCATCCATAAAATATGACAACTCCTTATTTATTAAAATTAATGATGCTACTATTGTATACATTCTAATATATGTCAATGACTTAATTGTTACAGGTAGCAATGTTGATGAAATAAAGCATATAACTGAGTACTTGAATAAAGAGTTCTCAATCAAAGACTTGGGTGATGTGTTATACTTTCTTGGCATAGAAGTTGAAAGAGTTTCAAAATCAAAAAAAAATTTATGTCAAAAAAATACATAATAGAATTACTGATCAAGACTGAAATGATTGAATCTAAGCCACAACCAACGCTCATGATTTCTAGTCAACATTATTCAAAATATAGGGAGAAGCCATAATAACATTAAACAATACATACGTGATGTAGGTGCATTGCAATATGCAACCATAACCAGACCTGATATAACATTCAGTGTTAATAAAGTGTCTAAATTTTTACCGAAACCTAAAGATTAACACTAGAGAGCTGTCAAGAGAATACTAAGATATCAGAAAGGGACTATCAACTCTGGGATTACTCTAAAAGGAAGAAAGGATCTAAATATTACTAGATATTTTGATTCTGACTGGGTAATAGATTCAGATGACAAATAATCTATCACTGGATATTGCATTTATATTCATGGCAATTTAATTTCATGGAGTTCCAAGAAACAAGCAACTATATCAAATCTAGTGTTGAAGCCGAGAATAGAAGCATTGCAAGTGCAACATCAGAAATCATATGGCTACAGTCAATACTAAAGATGCTCCAACTAAACTCAGATTATAAAGCAACTATCTGGTGCAATAATCAAAGTTATATATACATGTTAGCAAATCCAACACAACATGTGAGAACGCAACATATTGAAATCAATATTTACTTCGTTCATGAGCAAGTTAGAGATGGAAAGTTACAAGTAGATTATACCTTCTTTCCTTCAAAAGGCTGATATCCTAACCAAAGCACTATCAGCAAGAAACCTACTCGGCTACGTGAAGAGCTGAAGATTCAAAGCCATGATGTACTCAAATCCTCATCTGCTTCAACTTAACTCTCAAATTGATGCTATTCATTCTTCTCCTCACCCAGATTTAAAGTATGTTTACATCGAAATCCATAACCACATAAATTAAACTTCATCGCTTTAGGAAGAAGCAATAAAGTAAAACTTCTTAGGGTTTGCATTCAACTTTAAGTAAAAGGTGAAGAGAAGATGAAAGCTTGCTGATTCAAAAGCCATTTTCTTTCCTCAACAATCTATGGTTCAAAACTCTAACCTATACGTAAAGGGACTATTAGAAAAGAAAATGCGGCTACCTATGTTATTCGTTGCTTTGTAGTGTTTTGTATAATAAGGGCTTTACAATATTCTGCAAATGGGATTTGGGACCAATATCAAAAGCATGTACATAAATACACGTATATACCGTGTATTAGATAGTAATGAATATCAAAGAAATACCGTTTTTGTAAAATCAAACTTCAGCAATACAAAGATATATCTATTCATCAATTCTTCGTTACAATTTCTACATTTTAGATCAAAGAATTACATTTTTACATAATGTTTGTTGTAAGTTTTGTTAGCAGAATTATGGAGTACCAAAATGGACATCATCTTGGTACTGCGAATAGGATTATATGCTATTTGAAAGGCATATTTGAATTTGGCATCTTTTATCAAGAGAGAAGGATCAAATCTCATTCGCTATAATGATAACGATCTTACTGGAGATCCGAAAGTTAGAAAAAGTACTTCGGGTAATGTATTTATGATGAGTTTATGAGCTATATCATAGTCGTCGAAAAATCAACAAATTGTTACATTGTCCTGAACAGAAGCCGAGTTTGTAGCAACCACATCTAGTGCATGCCAAGCTATTTAGTTAAAGTGCATGTGTGACTTGTTACAATGTTATCACCATCAACCTATATAGATTTGCCGTAATAGTACTTCAACCATTAATCATCGAGAAAACACATTTTTACATGATAGGAGCAGAAGTATAGACATTTGATATTGTTTTCCTCGTGATCTTCCAAATGAAGGAATCATTAAACTAAATTACTATTGAAGTGAAGAGTAGATTGCATATATTCTAATGAAGCCCTAAAATTAATTGCATTTTCAAAACTACACAAGTTGCTTGTTCACTGTCTTTTATAGATGTTAAATTTTGATGACACAAAATCACAAATAAATGGAAACAAATATGCAAAAGAGAAAGTAATCGCATATATTTTGCCTAAATTATTGGATTGCATTTGCATGAGATGGAAAGGAAACAAATGCAAGGATTATTTTCTTCCATATTTTCTAATGAAGGAAATGTGTTATTTACTTGTTATGCTTGCACCATTTGTTACCTCTACAATTTTCCTCCATTATATTATTACCATATATTGGTAATTTAATTGATGACTCACATATTTCACTGGCTATATATTTTGGGTAGACTTCATTGTAACCCATCCAGGCATTCAGCCAATGATTTCTAATTAGGGTGTCTCTTCAATCAAGGAATTAAGGCTGAGAGAAGCTATTTATATTTAGTGCTCACATAGGCAGTTATGTAAACTCTTATCTTGTAATCTCTTGTAACTCTCTTATGTGAAATAAAACCTCTCTCCTTTTGGATTGGACGTACACTATGTTCTTGATAATAGTGGAACAGTATAAATATTGTGTATCTTTTTTTCCTTATAATTTATTTATAATAATAGAATAATTGATCTTATATTTGTTGATGTTCAATTAGCAAGTCTAGATGATGTTTATTATTTTATGCATCTGTGCAATTTCGCATAACAGATTAGTATCAGAGTAAGGTAATTTGTTTAAATTATGCATCAATGGCTTCAAGAAAGAGCGACAAATCTTCTAGAAGTTATGCTATTGCTATTTGGGGGAAAAGAAGATTTTGGTGGAGGAGATTATATTGAGAGAGAAGAACTTTCCAATATGGGAACTTTGACGTGATAAGGAGTTTATTGTGTTGAAAGGGCCATTGAATTTGGGAACTTAGGGCTGAGAGAAGCTATTATTATTATTTAGTGATGACATAAATAGTTAAGTGGTAGGAGAGAGATTTGTCTTGTATACAGAGATTTGGATTAGCCTTTTTTTGTCATTTGGCTTTAGTTTCTAGCTTGGTAATTGACAGGATTTGTTGGTCTTAGTACTATTGAAATTACTTTGGAACCTACCTTCTTTGTATTTTGAATATTTGCAATATTTCGTTGATGGGCAGAGACATAGTCCGAGCTCGTTAACAAGGTGTGATGGGGGTAGCTATGCTGAAACCCATTAAGTAAATATCTGCATTTGGTTTCTATCTCACAATGAGATTTTGGCTTAAGGTGGAGTTCTTTGAAGAGTTTTATGTTGAAAAGAGAATTTGACTCGATATGGGGAGTTGGAGATATGTGATTTTGCATCAAGATGAAGTGTTAAATTTTGGTGATACAAAATCACATATAAATGGAAACAGATATGCAAAAGGACAAGTAAATGCGTATATTTTGCATAAAATGTTGGATTGCATTTGCATAACATGGAAAGGAAACATATGCAAGGATTATTTTCTTCCATCTTTGCTAATGAAGGAAATGTGTGATTTACTTATTATGTTTGCGTTGTTTGTTACCTTTACAATTTCCCCAATTATATTATTACCATATCTTGGTAATTTGATTGATGACTCGCATAGATTTCACTGGCTATTAGACTTCATTGTAAACTCATCCTGGTATTCAGCCAACGATCCCCAATTAGGGTGTCTCTTCAATCAAGGAATTTGAGATGGGAGAAGCTATTCCTGTTTAGTGTTGACAGAAGCAGTTATGTAAACTCCTCTTATGTGAATTAAAACCTCCTCCCTTTTGGATTGGACATACACTATCTTTTTGGTAATAGTAGAACCAGTATAAATATTGTGTGTCCTTTTTATTCTTTAGAGTTATTTACTATTTATTTAAAATAATTGAATTTAGATTCATTGATGTTCAATTGGTAAGTCTAGATCATGTTTATGCTTTTTCACATCTATGAAATTTTTGCATAACAATAAACTGAATGTATTGATACCATTCAATTCAAAGGGGCTGTTAAATTTCGTCTTGCACGTATGTTTTTTCTATATTATAATTTTGGCATCCTATTCTATAGGATCTTGCATGTCTTTTTCCAATTCTTTGGGGGAAAGACTACGATTCTAGTAATTATAGATTAGTTGTTGCTTATGCTGCATCCGTGTGTGCAATGGCCCGAAAATTCCCGCCTTTGGAATCGACTGTCATCCACACAAGTCTGACCCAAAATGACAGAAACCTTCGAGACATTAACTTTGGGCATACAACACATGAGACATAAACAAAAGTCTTTTCATTAACATCATTAAAACGTTACATCAGCATACAAGATTATCATAGTACGATAAATAACTACACTGCACAATGGAAAATATAGATTGCACAACGGAAAACTAACAAATGCTCTGGACACAACTTTTAGCTTCAATCCATAATCCTGCTCTAAGTGTCTGCGTAACAAACTACCCGGTTGTCCGTGTGGACATAAGGGCACCCAAGTTTGCAAGGGAAAAACAAACTACAAGTCACTCATGGGACTGGTGTAAGAACACTAATCCATTATCCTTAACCTGTAAAAGTTAGGCATATCACGGGAAAACGCCATATAACATGGAATGGGTTTCCTCCACATAAATACCAGTGCACAAAACTTGAAACAAAAATAGTCCATTATCATATTTAGATTTATAAATCAAATCTAATCTAATCAATTTTAAAACCATAATTTTGAAAATAATCTCTTCGGACTTAAGGTTCCCATTTCATTTCAAATCATTGAAATACTGTAGATATTTCTTTCATATCAAATCATACTTTACTTCGGGATTTCAAAACAAATAATATTTGAAAATATCAAATATTTACTATACAAGCATATCTAAACATATGCAAGCAGATCGGGAGGTTTCTCCCATCAACAAGGCACTGGGTCTCAGCCTTCCTTTCGTTTCGTCGTCTACGTATGTCCCTTTTGTAAGAGGAGTCACATACTGGTATGTCCCTCAATTTTTAAGAGCAAACAATACCCTACTTTCCCAGGTTTTAGTCATGGTGTTTTACCGGAATCATAGGTAACACATAAAATTATTTCTATCCTAAAGTGATATACCCTTTCACAATAATTATCACAAGTACTTTCAATTCATACTATTATTGCTTTCTAAATCATTCAAAACATTGGGATTTAAGCCTCCAGGACTCTTTTTGTTTATAAAAACAAATTTTCATAAACCATTTAAGGTTCTTCAAATTTCCATTCAAATCCATATTCCAATCAATCTTAATTAGAAGATTTCACAAAACTCTTTTCAAACTTGGTATAATGCATCCAAATCTCTTTCAAATCATTTATTATAATTTATAATGATTCTTCCCTATTTTTATTTATTTAAAAATAGGATGTTCCAG